>UESW01004486.1:511804-679497 GCA_900491605.1 Calamus simplicifolius
GCTTGGCTAGCAGTGGCGGGGTAGATAAGAATTCCTTTAACCCTTCGAACGCCTCCTGGCATTCTTTCGTCCATTCGAACTCGTTGACTCTGCGAAGCGCCTTGAAGAAAGGTAGACACCTTTCAGCGGACTTGGATAGGAAGCGGCTTAGGGCGGCTACTCTCCTGTCAGGCGCTGTATTTCCTTCTTATTGGCAGGAGGCCTCATGTCCAAGATGGCTTGGACTTTGTCCGGGTTTGCTTCGATCCCCCTCCGGGTTACCATGAAACCCAAGAACTTCCCAGCTGTCACCCCAAATGCACACTTACGAGGGTTCAGCTTCATCTGGTACCGACGAAGGTTGTCAAAAGTTTCCGTTAGGTCCGCGATGTGGTCATGGCATGGACGCTTTTTGTCAACATGTCATCCACGTACACTTCCATGTTACGTCCTATCTGACCTTCAAAGACCTTGTTCATCAGCCTCTGGTAAGTGGCTCCCGCATTCTTTAACCCGAAAGGCATTACCTTGTAGCAATATAGCCCCTTTCTCAGTTATGAAGGAGGTAGCTTCTTCATCCGCCGGATTCATCCGATCTGGTTGTATCCAGAGAAAGCATCCATGAAGCTAAGGACCTCATGGCCGGATGTAGCGTCCACCAGTTGATCGATTCGGGCAGGGGAAAGCTGTCTTTGGGGCATGCCTTGTTGAGGTCGGTGAAATCTACGCACATTCTCCAGCTTCCGTTGGTCTTGCGGACTAGCACCACATTAGCCAACCATTCGGGGTAGTGGACCTCCCGAATATGGCCCGCAGCCATTAACTTGCGGATCTCCTCGTCGATAGCTTTCTGTCTGTCTGGAGCAAAGTTTCTTTTTTCTGTCGGACCGGCCGACACTCTGGCTTGAGGTTAAGTCGATGGGTGATTACTTCTTCAGGGACGCCCGGCATGTCTGAGGATGACCATGCGAAGTCAGTCAGTGTTGGCACGCAGGAAAGTAAGAAGTTGATGGCGTGCTTCCTCTGGGAGCAATGCCCCCACCTGAACAGTCCTTGCCGGGTCATCACCCAAGGGGAGGGTTAGAAGGTGCTCTGCCGGCTCTCCCCTTCTTCCCAACTCCCTAGGATCGAGTGACTCAGAGGCTGTGCCGACGCCGCGTTCAGCGGGCTGGGAGACAAATGGTAGCAAGGCGGAAGTGGGCTTTGCTCCCCCTTCATTTCTCCGACCCCTTCATTGGTGGGGAACCTTACCAATAACCTCTTAGTGGAGATTACGGCATCCAGCAGATTCAACCCTGGTCTTCCCAAGATAGCGTTGTAAGCCAGTGGGACCCGGACCACCAAAAATTTATAACCACGGTGCTCTGACATGGAGGGGTTCCAGCCGTGATCGGGAGGGCAATTTCCCCTCGACACTCACTGAATCTCCCGTGAACCCATTAGCGGTGTGGCAACGGGTCGGAGTAAAGACCTTGACAAGTTCATCCGAACAAAAGCCTCATAGCTCAAGACATCCACAGAGCTCCCACTATCAATTAAAATTCTTTTTACAGGATGTTTGGCTATAGTCATGGACACCACGACGCTGTCGTCATGTTTATTAACTACCCCTCTAGATCCTTTCCGAAGAAAGGAATTACAGAGTCTATTCCCTCTCGCTGCCTCTTCGAACCACCATCCGCTCCCAGGAAATCATAGCTATAGTCTTTTCAGTTGGAGCATTATCCACGCCAGCCGGGCGACTCGGAGGCACCGGGGGGCCCGACGCGGGGAGATTTCCCCGTCGAACAAATTTGCCCAGTGGCCTTGCTGAACCAGCTCCTCAATGGCCTTTTTTAGATGGCGGCAATCCTCGGTGTCGTGACCGTAGTCTCGGTGGTACCGGCAATAAAACTCCTTGTTGCGGGGGGCCCCAGACTTCAAGGGAGTCGGACGCTTGAAATAAGGTTCCTCCTCGATCTCCAGCAGGATGTGAGAGATGGGAGCCATGAGGGGGGTGAATTGCTCCTTAGGAACCAGTGTCTGTGGTCGGCGATCTGAGCGGCGTGGAGGCTCGGGCTTTCGAGGTCGTGCACCGGCGTGTTCAGTGGGCGGTGGTTTATTACTGATGTTCTTGTCAACTTCCCTCCTGGAAGAATCCGCCTCGTCGGCACGGATGTACTTTTGGGCTCGGCTCAGAAGCTCAGCATAAGAACTCGGAGGCTTCTTATCCAGGGAATACGCGAACCTGGATGGGCGAAGTCCTCGTTTCAGGGCCAAAGTGGCTACGGAATCTTCCAGGTTGTACACCTCCAACGCCGCCTCCTTAAATCGAGCGACGAAATCCTTCAAGGTCTCGCCACTCCTCTGCTGAACAGCAAAGAGGCTATCTGCCACTCGCGGATCTTTCGACAGGCATCAAAGTGAGCCAGGAAAGATCGCTCGAGCTGCCGAAACGAGTTGATGCTGCGCGGGGGCAAGCGGGAGTACCACGCGCGCGCGCTTTCCGGAGAGTGGCCGGAAAGGCGACGCATAAAAGGGAGTCCGTCGCTCCCTGGACCTGCATAAGGACCTTGTAGCTCTCCAGGTGGTCAAGGGGATCCGTCGTCCCATCGTATGGATCCAGTTGGGGGAGACGGAACCGGGGCGGGACCGGCTCCTTCATGATATGACGGGAAAGCGGGGGACGGTGCTCATAAGCCGTCCCGTAAGGGTCGGTGATCCGGCGGCTGAGCTCGTCCAACCGTCGGTGATACTCGTCGAGCCTTTGCTCGGCCCGACGGGTGGTTTTCCGGAGAGTGCATCTTGGGATGAATCAGAGGAAGGAGCTGAAGAAGATCTCCGGCGCAAAGAACGCCCGCCTGACTCTCTTTCCTCCAGTCGGTGGTGGGAACGACCGGAGTGGCGAGAAGGGGACCGCGCCGCTTCGAGGTCCCTCGGTGATGAGGTTCGGGGGGTGAGCGGTGGGAGACCTCAGGCGGGGTCCCACCTTGGTGAGACTGGACTGTTCCCCGCATTCCTTCGTCAAGCATAGGGGGCTGAGTTGCAGCAGCCAAATGATGCTCTTGCAGCCCCCGGACCATGTCGTCAGATCCTGGACCTGGTGGGCCAGAACTTCGAGCCGGTCGGGTTGGCTCATCAGTGCAGGGGGCGGAACATGGAGATTGGCCTCCGAATGCTCAGCCGTGGAATGCGCCCGGCTGCTTGACTGGAGGAAGCCTCTGTGCTCGCGTGGTCACCATCGTTTCCTTTGCAAAATTGGTGGGGTCACAGGGAGAACTTTCGACTCCTGTCTCCCCCTACCTGGCGCGCCAATCTGTTGCTGCCAACTCACTTATGATGAACGTCGAATGGGCTAGATTGTGTGTGCAGAAGAGTCGCCGTCTTCCTTCTAGAGCCTGCAAAAAGTCCCGGGCCGGTGGTTCCGGCGGGGACCCTCCGACGCCCAAGTCAGTGAGTCGTGAACAGGGATATAATTTATGTGGAATTTTTAAAGAGGAAGCCAGAGAGAGTCCCCTCGCATGGAGCTCGGGTCCTCTTTTTATACCTGCCTGGGATCCCGTTTACTCGTTCTGTTGGAACCGTCGAATCTTTCCCGTTGTGATGTTTCATCGAACGGCAAGTTGTTGGGCTGTTGCTGGATAAGGGCCGCTTATAGCGGTAACCGCCGATCAAGCTAACACTTGCCCGTGATTTTGGTGAGCGAGGTGCTCGGCAGTAGACCTTAGATCACGGGATCCGTTGTATGAGACTGGTCTTTGTGCATGTGGAAGATGCTGAAGGCCGACGCTGAGTCGGGGCTGGAGGTCGGCGCTGGAGGCTGACGCTGGATGGCCGTCGCTGGGGGCTGACGCTGGATGGCCGCGCTGGAGGCTGTCGCTGGAGGGTCAGAGCCAAAGTCTCAGCGCTGGGACCGACGCTGGTGGCCGACGCTGAAGGCCGACGCTGGAGGCCGGAGCCAAAGTCTCAGCGCTGGGGTCGACGCTGGTGGCCGACGCTGGAGGCCGGACCAAAGTCTCAGTGCTGGGGGACGCTGGTGGCCGACGCTGGATGCCAGCGTTGGAGGCCGGAGCCAAAGTCTTAGCGCTGGGGCCGACGCTGAAGGCCAACGCTGAAGGCCCGCGAAAGGGGTTTTGCTGTCACATCATTGCTTTCAAAAACCATGCAAAAGATAATACCATCCAGAGGAAATGACCAGCCGTATCACTATATTCTTGAGTCCATTATAGATGATCATCATTTAGGAAAGGAATTTTGACCGTACCCTTGATTGATGCCATGAAACTTGCTAGATTTTACTCCTAGGAAATAAAGAGTTACAGGTTAATTCAGTTCCAGCATCACGATGGCATCCAAGAACTTAGAATCCAATTTGGATTAAATACTTTTACTGTTACTATTATTTTTATAATTATGAGATAAATTCAATTATATTCAAAATGTAGATCCGATCATTTTTTCTTATTATTAAATCCAATCCATACAGTCCAGTGATCATAAAGATGGAAAAGATCATATTTCTCATCATTGAATATATATTTCACTGATTATAAATATGAAAAAGATGAAATAAAAAACCATCTTTTTCATCATTATATTCACACTTTGAGGTCCGTATAAATTTAATGAGAAATACGATGAAATAATAAACCTGATCTCATTCGAGTGTAACTAAATTTATTTATTTATTTATTATTATTATTATTAAATTTTAAAAATATATCATTAACTTCATACTGAAAATTTATATATATCTTCAAATAGAGATAGGTACAGATTAGGCAAAAAATCTTTATTTATTGGTATTTATTGTTGCCAGATCATCCTTCCTCGAACGTTCGCGAGCGTTTGATCGCCTCCTTCAGTGAGCCCGGGATCCTCCGGTGAGCTCCTTGCACCTGGAGGCCTGCAAACAAGTCCCGGGGCCAAAAATTCGGGGGACCCTCCGACGCTCAAGTCAGTGCTCTGGGCAACAGTCGTGAGCTCAGAGAAGAGCTCTCTGTGTGAGCGAGACTGAGCGTTTAAGAGTGTTGTTGTGGTTTTTTAGTTCGTTACCTGGTCGGGGTCCCTCTTACCCATCTTAGAGTTTGTCTGGTTTGAGTGGTTGAGGCATCATAATGATGACTTTGGTGGATGAAATGTCAGAGCTGATGTTTGTGAGACTTGAGATGCTGCCACTTCAGCCTCGAGTCTGAAGCTGTCAGGGATGACTCGAGGTCGCCGGAACCATAGGTCTTGAACCGCCGTGGGGGTTTTGTGACCGGCCCGGGGGTGACCTTATATCGTAGGACCATTGAGAGCCTTTTGAATGGTTGGTTTTCTGTAATGCATTCAGACACTAATGAAAAGAAACTTTTTCTCAAAGTGTAGTGTACTTAGCTTTTTCGTTGGAGAAATTTGTCTCATGCTTCATTTAGGGGGCTTCACGTTTGCGGCGTTTGTTGGTGAGCTTGAAGGGTCTCTTTACTAATAGCTTGAGCATGCTCTTACTGATGAACCTCAGAGAAATATGATGGTGGTGAGTCCTTGCTGGGGAGATCTCTTACCAGATGGATGGTGGATGGCTTGAGCGATAACTAAAGGAGCAGCATGGGCTCTTGTTTTTTGCTGTAAGGCCACAAAATATCGCTCCGTAGCTTTTGGGCAGCTACCATGGATGTTTGGACTTGCAGAGTGAGGGTGGCAAGCTATTTTGCTTGAACGTCCTGAACTGGTGGTGATGGTGGAACAGAGAGATGGCCTCCTGCTGCTCAGCTCATTGAGGGTGCCTCCCAGCATAACTAGCAGAAGCTTCCATTGTTGTCGTAGAGGAAGTGAGAGCTTGTAGCTTAGTGTCACAGAACTCTGCTTTCTCCCCCTACCTGGCGCGCCAATCTGTTGTTGCCAGATCACCCTCCCTCGAACGTCTGCGAGCGTCCGATTGCCTCCTCTAGTGAGCCCAGGATCCTCCGGTGAGCTCCTTGCGCATGGGGGCCTGCAAACAAGTCCCGAAGGCCAAAAATTCCAGCGGGACCCTTTGACGCTCAAGTCAGTGCTCTGGGCAACAACCGTGAGCTTGAGGAAGCTCGAAAGAGAAAGAGAGAGAGAGAGCTCAGAGAAGAGCTCTCTGTGTGAGCGAGAATGAGCGTTTAAGAGTGTTGTGGTTTTTCAGTTCGTTACCTGGTCGGGGGTTCCTCTTACCCATTTTATAGATGCTTAGAGTTTGTCCGGTTTGAGTGGTTGAGGCCTCATAATGATGACTTTGGTGGATGAAGTGTCAAAGCTGATGCTTGTGAGACTTGAGATGCTGCCACTTGTCAGAGCATTTAAGGTGATGGCAGCAATGGCAGAGCTTGCTTCCTTCTTTGATAAATTAGGGCTGCAGGTCAAGTCCCGTCAGAGTGGATGGCCACTTGATTTGGATGGTTGCTACAGGCTATTGTAGGCTTGCAGGGCATGGACGACTGTTACGGCACTTGCCAGATGTGTCCCCCATGTCGCACGTCTATTGTCCTGTGCAGATAGCTATGGAGCCAGGCACGTAGATCCCACAATATGGCTACTAGAGAACTGCTTGCTGAGGCCAACCAACCGAGGTTGAAGCTGACCAAGGCTAAAGCTGGTTGAGGCTGAGGCTGGCCGAGGCTGAATCTGGCCGAGGTATGTTGGCTGAGGCTGAAGCTGGTCGAGGTATATTAGCCGAGGCTGAAGCTGGTCGAGGTATATTGGCCGAGGCTGAAGCTGACCGAGGCTGGCCGAGGTATGCTGGCCAAGGCTGAAGCTGGCCGAGGCTGAAGCTGGCCAAAAGATGGCCAACTTAGGTGGCTAACTGGAAGTTCGACCTGAGTGCGTCACCATTGCCCATGGGGTTTATTGGCCCCATCAGATGCCCCCCACACTCCTTGAGCTTGGGTGCCCTGCATCAGCTAAGCGAAAGAAGTATAGAGCTCTTCATCTTTGCTCTTGTCTTTTCATGTTTGCTTCAGTTTGACTCATAATGATGACTTTGGTGGATGAAGTATCAAAGCTGATGCTTGTGAGACTTGAGATACTGCCACTTATCAGAGTATTTAAGGTGATGGCAGCAATGGTAGAGCTTGCTTCCTTCTTTGATATGTCAGGGCTGCAGGTCAAGTCCCGTCAGAGTGGGTGGCCACTTATTTGGATGGTTGCTACAGGCTATGCAGGCTTGCAGGGCGTGGACGATAGTTACGGCGCTTGCCAGATGTGTCCCCCATGTCGCACGTCTATTATCCTGTGCGGACAGCGATGGAGCCATGCACGTGGATCCCACAATGTGGCTGCTAGAGAACTGCTTGCTGAGGCCAACCGGCCGAGGTTGAAGTTGGCAGAGGTATGTTGGCCGAGGCTGAGGCTGAGGCTGGCCGAGGTATGTTGGTCGAGGCTGAGGCTGGCCGAGGCTGAAACTGGCCGAGGTATGTTGGCAGAGGCTGAAACTGGCCTAGGCTGAGGCTGGCCGAGGCTGAATCTGGCCGAGGTATGTTGGCCGAGGCTGAAGCTGGCCGAGGCTGAAGCTGGCAGAGGTATATTGGCCGAGGCTGAAGCTGGCCAGGTATATTGGCCGAGTCTGAAGCTGAACGAGGCTGAAGCTGGCCAAAAGATGCCAACTTAGGTGACTAACTGGAAGTTCGACCTGAGTGCATCACCATTGCCCATGGGGTTTACTGGTCCCATCAGATGTCCCCCACACTCCTTGAGCTTGGGTGCCCTGCATCAGCTAAGCGAAAGAAGTGTAGAGCTCTTCATCTTTGCTCTTGTCTTTTCATGTTCACTTCAGTTCTGATTCCTTCCTAGTGGAGAGATCTTTTTTCTTTTGCCTTGCTTTGGATAATTTTCATCGCCCATTGGCTAGTTGAGGGTAGCCAACAATCCTCTCTTAACGCAGAGTCTGGAAGTGGATATCCATCAACTGTGAGTTGGAGAGTTGGTTTCTTTCAACTGTGAGTTGACTTTGGGTCTTCAACTTCTGACATGAAGTTTGGATGTGGGTGCCTGTCAACTAGCCGCTGAGGCAAAGATAAAGCCGATGAGGCTGCAATAATGCAGTTGAGGCAGAGATAAAGCCGATGAGGTTGTAATAATGCCACTGAGGCAGAGATAAAGCCATTGAGACTGCAATAATGCCGTTGAGGCAGAGATAAAGCAATTGAGGCTGCAATAACGCTGCTGAGGTAGAGATAAAGCCGTTGAGGCTGCAATAACGCCGCTGAGACTGAGATGAAGCCGTTAAGGCTGTGAAGATGCCGCTGAGGCTGAGATGAAGCCATTAAGGCTGTGAAGATGCCACTAAGGCTATGATGAAGCAGTTGAGGCTATGAGATGCCGCGGAGGCTGTGAAGGTGCCGCTGAGGCTGAGATGAAGCCATTAAGGCTGCAATAATATCGCTAGGGCAGATATAAGGCCGCTGGGGCTGAGATGAAACCGTTAAGGTTATAATGAGGTCGTGGAGGTAAAAAGACACAGCCGTTGAGGCTGAAATAAAATTGCTAAAGCAGAAATAGAGCCGCGGGGGCTGAAATAAAATTGTCTCGAGTGTTTGTGTGCTGGTCCAAGAGGTGACTCGAGCGGGTATGGGTTGTTAGGGATTTGAACCAACTCGGGGGCGTATCCTAGCCGGACCGAGTGGTATCCGTTAGCCGCAATGCCGCCGAGCTCCTTCGGAACTGCCTCAAGTGTTTGTGCACTGGTCCGGGAGGTGACTCGAGTGGGTATGGGCTATTAGGGATTTGAACCGACTCGGGGGCATATCCTAGCCGGATCGAGTGGTATCCGTTAGCCGCGATGCCACCGAGCTCCTCCGGAACCACCTCAAGTGTTTGTGTGCTGGTCTGGAAGGTGACTCGAGTAGGTACGGGTTATTAGAGATTTGAACCGACTCGGGGGGCATATCCTAACCGGACCGAGTGGTATCCATTAGCCGCGATGCCGCCGAGCTCCTTCGAACCGCCTCAAGTGTTTGTGTGCTGGTCCGGGAGGTGACTCGAGCGGGTACGGGCTGTTAGGGATTTGAACCAACTCGGAGGCGTATCCTAGCCAAATTGAGTGGTATCCATTAGCCGCGATGCCATCGAGCTCCTCCGGAACTGCCTCGGGGGTTTCATGGCCGGCCCGAGGGATGACTCAAGGTCGCTGGAACCATAGGTCTTGAACCACCATGGGGGTTTTGTGATCGGCCCGGGGGTGACCTTATGATCGTAGGACCATTGAGAGCCTTTTGAATGGTTGGTTTTATTGATTTTTCTGTAATGCATTCAGACACTAATGAAAAGAAACTTTTTCTCAAAGTGTAGTGTACTTAGCTTTTTCGTTGGAGAAATTTGTCTCCTGCTTCGTTTAGGGGGCTTCACGTTTGTGGCATTTGTTGGTGAGCTTGAAGGCATAGTTGTCAGAACCGGACCGAACCGGCTGGTTGGACCGGTTGAACTGGGACCCGAAGGCCAAGCCGGTCCGGTTTCAATATAAAACCGAATATGTAAGTGACCCAGAATAACTTGGTCAACCCATCCGGTTCACCCATGAACCGATCAATCCAACCCGAACCGGTTTGGATCATGGGTTTTATTATCATGTTACCCTTGAATTTTTATTAAAAATTAATTTTTATTAATATAAATATATTTTATACTAATATAATTGATCGATGGTTGAACCAGTGACCCAATGGTTGAACCAGTGACCCGGTGACCTGAGCCCTTGGCCGGGTCAATGTCCGGGCCGGATCTGACAACTATGCTTGAAGGGGCTCTTTACTAATAGCTTGAGCATGCTCTTGCTGATGAACCTCGAAGAAATATGATGGCGGTGAGTCTCTTGCTGGGAGATCTCTCATCGGATGGATGGTGGATGGCTTGAGCGATAACTAAAGGAGCAGCATGGGCTCTTTTTTTTTTTGCTGTAAGGCCACGAAATATCGCTCCCGTAGCTTTTGGGCAGCTACCATGGATGTTTGGACTTGCAGAGTGAGGGTGGCAAGTTATTTTGCTTGAACGTCCTGAACTGGTGGTGATGGTGAAACAGAGAGATGGCCTCCTGCTGCTCAGCTCATTGAGGGTGCCCCCCAGCATAACTAGCGAAAGCTTCCATTGTTGTCGTAGAGGAAGTGAGAGCTTGTAGCTTAGTGTCACAGAACTCTGCTTTCTCCCTCTACCTGGCGCGCCAATCTGTTGTTACCAGATCACCCTTCCTCGAACGTCCGCGAGCATCCGATCGTCTCCTCCAGTGAGCCCGGGACCCTCCGGTGAGCTCCTTGCGCCTGGGGGCCTGCAAACAAGTCCGGAAGCCGAAGATTCCAGCGGGAACCCTTCGATGCTCAAGTCAGTGCTCTGAGCAACAACCATGAGCTTGAGAAGCTCGAAAGAGAAAGAGAGAGAGAGCTCAGAGAAGAGCTCTCTGTGTGAGCGAGAATGAGTGTTTAAGAGTGTTGTTGTGATTTTTCAATTCGTTACCTGGTCGGGGTTCCTCTTACCAATTTTATAGATGCTTAGAGTTTGTCTGGTTTGATTGGTTGAGGCCTCATAATGATGACTTTGGTGGATGAAGTGTCAAAGCTGATGCTTGTAAGACTTAAGATGCTGCCACTTGTCAGAGCATTTAAGGTAATGACAGCAATGGCAGAGCTTGCTTCCTTCTTTGATATGTCAGGGCTGCAGGTCAAGTCCCGTTAGAGTGGGTGGCCACTTGATTTGGATGGTTGCTATAGGTTGTTGCAGGCTTGCAGGGCGTGAGCGACTGTTACGACGCTTGCCAGATGTGTCCCCCATGTCGCACGTCTATTATCATGTGCGGACAGCAATGGAGCCAGGCACGTGGATTCCATAATGTGGCTGCTAGAGAACTGCTTGCTGAGGCCAACCGGCTGAGGTTGAAGCTGGCCAAGACCGAAGCTGACTGAGGTATGTTGGTTGAGGCTGAAGCTGACCAAGGTATATTGCCCGAGTCTGAAGCTGACCAAGGTTGAGGTTGGCCGAGGCTGAAGCTGGCCAAAAGATGACCAACTTATGTGGCTAACTGAAGTTTAACCTAAGTGCATCACCATTGCTCATGGGATTTATTGGCCCTATCAGTATTAAATTTTCTTTGGTGGAGGAGATGGGAATGGGTATTCGATCCAGTTGCCATCTCGTGGTACCATTCCTACCAACAACAAGAGCCACAGTTTTCCTAGCAGGCACAGTTAGGTAGAAACCACTTAATATGGGAATCTCAGGACGAGATAAATAGCTGAAGTACACATTTCGGAATTCAATATTTCCTTGCACTGAAGCTAAGGCATTTCCATCCGATTAACAGTAGAGGTTGAACGGCTTATCATCTCATAAAGTCTATAAGCTGCAATTCTCCCTTGTTCAAATGAGTAAAAGTTTGTGGCTGCCTGATTTAGTCCACTGTAAATGATAAAGACCTGAAAAAGAAAAATGATACACTTGGAAAGGAAAGTAAAATTTTCACTTCAAATAATGACAAATGCTTACAGGCCACTCAGAATTACAGCGAACAGAGCAGTTATAATTTCACCACCGTTAGCTTTTTCATGCGAAATCAGGAGTCCATACGTGAATCCAAGACCAAGGCCTTGCACAAGACTTATCAATATCCCATACCGCGGAGTTGCCTGAAGTGAGGTAGAAAATGGAACAGGATATCAATAGGAGATTAACATGCTCACACACGGGATACAAAAGTTTACAACCAACAAACCCACGCAGCAAGTGTGAAGCCCTGCTCTGAAGCTTTGAAATCAACGGCATAAAGTTAAAAAAAGTTAAAACATCCAGACGCAAATGGGACCCGACCGGATCTCATCCAATACCACGCCTGTGAGGCACAATAAAGTAGAAGGCAAGAAGGTATTCATTAGCGTGTCGGTGGGAAACGACGGTGGTGGTGCCTTTGTTAACTGCCTCCAGTTTATAAATTAAGCTGGGGGTGGCAGTGGCCCAAATGCATCGGATTCTTGCAGTCTTTGCCTCAATGGGGAGATCTACTCATGCCGTCCTCTTCTTGCTCCTCCTCCTCCTCCTCCTCTGCTGTGCTGTAATGGAAGTCTCCACCGAGGTCCTTTTCTTCCCTTTTTCCCCCATTTTTTCACTTCCTTGAAAGAGAGATCACTTGAGAGCTCATAAAGCTGTTCATTGTAAGATGTTTTCTTCCCCGCTTTTTGACACGTTTTTATATTTTAGGGTGTGTTAGGTGGAGATCCTGGGCTGAGCTTGGTAGCTACAGAGGTTGGAGGCTATTAAAGAATTGAAACATGTTCTAATCTTTCATTTTAACAGTAATGTAGCACGATAGAAAGGTCCAGCTGTGATCTAACTTTTTTTTTTTTCCTTTGAATTTATGTGGCAGCATCATAAGCATTCAGGATTTTCTGAGGCAGGTATGTTTATCAATCACTAAGCTTTTTTTTTTTTTTTTTTACCCTCAAAAAAGGTAGAAATAATTCACCAGGTGCTTCACTAGAACTATGTGAGATTTTAAAGGTGGCACTTTCATCTTACGAACCGCCGTGTTTTAGTTCAAAATTAGGCAGGGTCAGCCATAGACTGTCTGGGTCCAAAGTCCAAGTCGGTCTCAGATAGCGAAATTAGTAATTTTCTATGGTTGTTTTGGATCTGCACGAATCTAAGCAAGGATTGCTGAGCATATCTTGAACGATGAGTCAGACCAACCTAAATTTTCCAGATCTGAACTCAATCCTTTCAGATCTAAACTTAGTTCCCAATAGGTTCCATTTTATTTGTCAGGCCAGATAAAGTGTAGGAATGGGTGCTGGTGTCATACCGATCTAAGCACCAAGATAGACTATTAGTTTCCTTTATTGCCGGGTCCAACAACTTCTGGTAGATAGATTCTATTTCACCCCCCTTTTCTCAAATTCTTTGTTTTATATTTGACTTGCATTATCTGGCAAGGGTTGAGACTTTGAATATGTGCACATCAACTGCAAACTGATTTATAAATATAAATAAATACCTAAACTTCAGTTACATATTCTGTGATATAGACTATGTGGCCTCTGGTAGAGGAGGCAGAATTCTGTCTCTCTTGTACAGTATTTTCCACAAATATATTCTGTACCGTGCCAAATTATTTCTTGAGTGCCTCCATTTCCAAGGAAACCCAAATTCTTCACAGAGATTATAATTGTTTTCTGAGATGTTGTGTAGTTGCAATAAATTCAAATGGTTACTTCTGAAAACCTCCATTGGACTTGAAGATTTTCCTGTTTTTAGTTCAAGTTTAAGTTATTTTAAAAGGTTGTTGCAGACACAGAGAAACTTTTTGTATATGTATCTTGCAATAAAATTGCAGTTCCACAGCACTCTTAACAGTACTCTGTACATGCAGGATAGATGGCACTCAGTGGTAACATTGAAATGAAAATAGATAACTGCCATAAAATGAACATAACAAGAATTGCAAATGAATCATCCTTTGGCTTAAGTCGGAACAAGTGATCTCTACAGCAGTGAGATTAAACTCCTTGCTTAGCTACTTACAAATTTTTGGGCCTCTTAAATTTCTAGTAATTTGATAGTGTACTTGATGAAGATCACCATAAAACTTTAACATGAATATTGTGGAGAGGAAACAACAAAACGTGTTCTGTTGCAAATATTTCAGCGCATCAGCCTTCACTATGTGAATGATAATCATGCAACCAGATGCTCAGTGTATTCCACTCATTCAGAAGTGACTATCAACATTGGCTGTTTGGTGAGCATCTGTTTATATGCATGTGCATGTCTGACTGTATGTGCATGTGCATGCCTGACTGTATGTGCATGTGCATTCCTCACTGTATGTGCATGTGCATGTGTGTGCATAGACAAATATGTCCATATGGAGCCCATGATCTGTTTATGTTTGTAATTTGTTGGATGGGATTTTGCAGAATGTCCTGGTGCCTGTCAATTTAGGTGCTCCAAGACTGCCTACAAGAAGCCATGCATGTTCTTCTGCCAGAAGTGTTGTTTCAAATGCAAGTGTGTTCCCCCTGGGACTTATGCCCATAAGGAGGTTTGCCCATGTTACAACAACTGGAAGACAAAGAGAGGAGGTCCTAAATGCCCTTGAATCTTTCAGCTTCTGTATGAGATTCTGGTTACCTTTGGAATGCATAAATATGCAGATGACCAGCTTAATACCTACCTTTTTCTGTCGCTAAATTAATATTAGTTATCTATGTAATGCGACTCTGTTATTCTGATGCTCTAATGCTATTTATGATGTGTTCGTTTCAAACAGCTGATGCCATGTTGCTGTCTAAATTATAACTGAACTTTCATCTGCTTTCATGTGGATAAGAAAATGGCTCTATGGTCTCATCCTCTGCATTCCAATTTCAGATAATTCCCTCACGGTGGAGCCTTAATAATCATTTTTTTAAAAAACATCCTCAAATATTTTCTAAGATAAAAATGTAGCAATTTGAGACTTGAAATGAGCACGCGCATGCGCGCGCGCGCAGAGAGAGAGAGAGAGAGAGCAAGCACGAGCGAGGGCAATGATAGTGTAAGAAATGATTCATGAAAAAAAATGATGCCGAGATCCTATAGTTTAATTGGAACATGTCACAAGAACAGGGGATATAAGCCAATCAAAACCCCACAAAAGGAAAGAAATAACTAAATGTTACATCTGCAAAAGCCACCAGCAGATACCATACCTAAAATGAAACTGAGAAAAAGAGGGAAGGTTAGAGGGTTTTAAACTTTTAATGAGGGATAGGTTGGGTTTTACATGAGAAATCTGATCATATCATGGATAAACAGAGGTGAAAAATAAAATAGATTGAATCAAAACTTCTCTCAAAAGCTCATCCTTTGGAAATAAAAACTCCTCGTATGAATAAAGTGGCCAACCACTTAAATGGTCTTCCTCCAATGGCACCTAGAAAAAGAAGAGGGTAAAGACAAGGCATTAAAGTAGGTCCTCTTGTATCATACAAAACCTCAAAAAAATGAAGAAAAGGGGAAGGGGAGGGGACGGAGGAAGGATAATGTATTCTATTGGCTGGAATCTACAATATATTTCCACATTTAGAAATTGAAAAAACCTCCATGTCCCATGAAGACATGTTCAAAGGAACAAAACAGCAGCTTTGTTTTTCGCTGTTCATACCCCTTTCTCATATTCTGTTAAAGGCCTTGCCACAAAATAAGGAATCAAACCTTATTTTAAGGAAATAACACAGAAATCAATTTCTAGCATATGATACTCTACAGTATACTCCATGCAGGTGAAGAATTAGCATGGTACTAAGATCAATAGATTATGTTACAGACCGACACTTAGCACCTTTATAGCACCATAAGTTCATCGATATAAGAACTAAAATTATATCAACCAGGCTAAATAATAAGCTATCTCACTATTTTGAACAGTTTAATGCTTTCTCATGCCATTTTATGTTCTAAACTTTTTGAAACTTTTAGACAATGCAGAGAAAATGTTCATATGACTTAGGATACCACAAGCTCAGATGGGTCAAAATACATGTTTCTGTTCAAGTTATTCCAAGCCACAAAGAGATTAACATTTGGCTAAATGTTAAAGGGAATAGGTTTGCATGGCATACTTATCATACGAGATTTGCATGCTTTGACAGAATCCAGAATCTTTCCATGTGGCGTGTGAAAAGAGGTCACAGTACAGTGCATCTACCAGGCCATGAACTAACTAGCACAAGCATTATATACAGTAGTTTGATACTTGATCAGTTGATTTTGGTAACAGCATGCGATGGCTGCACAAAGAAAATATGTGTAATTTGTTCATGAATACTGTCATATATAAACACAGCACATGAAACCCTTAAACTAGGATATCTTAAAAAACAACATCTTGTTATAGAAAAACTATAATATTTGCAGGAAAGCAAGCCTCATTTATCAAGTAAAATCATTGTGCATGCATTATTCTTACCTTCAGGTGTTCCATCCAAGTTAGACCTCTTGCAGAGATACAGCTTTTGTAAACCAATTGACATTAATGGCAAGTGTCCATTGTACCTCTCCCTTCCTTTCTCATTAAAGATTTAGCACGTATCATATCAGTTAATCAGGACAACAGCTTTCCTTCTCCAGTTTATCTTCAATATGTTTTATTAATTGAACAAGAATGAGACATTTCCCCGTATGCAAAAAGGGGGTTAGCTCACTTGATCTTTCTTTTGCAGCTAGAATGGATATATCTATCAGACAAGGAATCACCAGAAGTCATTGCAAGAACAAGTTCCATTGACAAACCGATGAAATCGAACACGGTCCCTTACAATGATCTCTCTATCATATGCCTTGCTTATAATCTTTGTCACCTCATGGCAATCACTGCAAACCCTCAAGTTCTTCACCACCCGGATTGGAACTGGTGCCTTTGTTTTCAACAGTCCAAAAGCAATGGCTAGCCTCTCACTGTGCTCGCACAGAGCTATTTCTTTCTCCTCTTCACCAACATCATGCAAGACTGCTGAAGTCCATGGCGCATGGCCAGCAAGTTGGACCCGCTCAGTTATCTCTCTCAATACCTTCCTTATCTCCTTCATCTCTGGATGCGACTCATCACCCACCACAAACTCATGTAAGAAACCATCAACTTCAATAGAACTGCAGCCAGGAACAACCTTAACACCATTGTCCTTCATCTTTTTCCTCATGTAGCTCACTTTTTCCCATTGTGAGCTGGATGCATAAAGGTTAGACAGCAGCACATAATTCTCTGCATTAAGTGGCTCCAACTCAAGAAGTTTCTCGGCAATAATCTCTGCTTTATCAAGGCTTCCATTACTCTTGCATCCCACCAGAAGAGTCCTCCAAATTATGGAATTTGGCATGAGTGGCATGGCATCTACAAATGAATAAGCTTCTTCAAAAAGATCAGCTCTACACAGTAGATCGACCATGCATCCATAATGCTCCATCATTGGTTCAACGCGTAGCTCATGCATGATAGACCAAAATCGCTGACCATCACTCACTAATCCACTATGAGCACAAGCAGATAAAACACCAACAAAAGTCACATGGTTAGGTCTCACCTGAAAATTGATGGAAGAGTTGTCACAAGAAAGTGCTGCCAAGAAAAAATAAAGTGAAGCTTTTATCTCATGCATATCAGCAAACCCACATATTCACACACTTGCAGAAACACGAATGAATATAAAACATAATATACTGAAATAAATATTTCATATGCCAATTCTGTGTCACAGTGAATTCTCATTTCATGGATGGAAATTGCTATCAGTAATATCCATCAAATACGTCGGATGTTATAAGATAGGATGTCCATTTCAATAACACAGTTGAACCAAAAGCAAAACCCTTTTACTATACATTCAAATATACAGCAATGTATCTATGATTGCTGAACAGAAGCAGCAACATACTTGTTCAATAGTTTAAACTGCTGCAAAATACTTGAAATAGCAGGAAGTTATGGAGATGCATTATGTAGTATTGAGCATACCGTGACATGAGGACTGGTAATAAAAAGGTCCATTCTATCTGGGATGGTAATAAAAAAGGTGGGCAAATCCATTTTTTGACAGTAACCATAGACGTCTATTTCAGACACCACTCATTCATCCCCGTGGCTGGAAAGAATGTATTTGTGTGCCATTTTAACGCTAAAGTATATCACATAACTATACGTTGTGCATAGATCGTATCCCAATACCTTGGACTCCAACATTCTTGAGAAAAGCTCCAAAGCATCTTTTACAAGTCCATGAATTGCCAGGCCAACAATCATCGAGCTCCAGGCCATTGTATCCCTCACCTCCATCCCATCAAACAGCTTCCTTGCCCTGTCAATCTCCCCACACTTGGCATACATATCAATTAACGCAGTTTTGAGCTCAAGATCAGCTCTAATTCCCTTCCTGTCAATAAAAGCATGCACCCACTTCCCCAAATCCAACGCCCCCGCCTTTGCACAAGCTTGAATCACACTGACCATTGTCACCTCATCCGGCCCAATCCCCGCCCCCTGCATCTCCCGGAACAACTCCAACGCCTCATTCATCGACCCCACCCTCGCGTACCCACTAATCATCGCGCTCCAAGCGATCAAATTTTTATCAGGAATGTCATCAAAAACCAATCTTGCAGTAACAAGCTCTTCGCATTTTGCATAGAAATTCAACAATCCAGTCTGAACAAACGGGCTCGAATAGAGCCCGTGTTTGAACGCATGGCAATGAATCTGGCAGCCTTCGAAGAAGGCCGAGACAAGCGAGCAAGCTTTCAGAACGAAGGCGAGGGTGAAGCTATTGGGATGAGCGAAGCCCTTCTGAAGCATTCGTTTGTAGAGAAAGATGGGTTCTTTGGAGGGGTTTGGGAGCAGGGAGGAACCCCGGATCATCGAGTTCCAGGAGAAGACGTTTGGGTGGGGAATTTGGGCGAACAGGCGGCGGGCGTAGGCGATGTTGCCGGAGGGGGAGACGGCACAGAAGGCGAGGATCTTGGAGAAGGCGTAGAAGGAGGAGGAATTTGCAGGGTACTTGAGGAAGTGAGCGTGGATTTGGCGGAGGATTCTCATATCCGGGCATTGTTGGACGAGAGAGGCGATACGTTCCTCTTCTAGGAGTCTATTAGGGTGGGATGGCAATGGGGGAGTTTACGGGCGATGGTGGAGTGGAAAAGCCTACTAAAATGTTTGTTGTTGTCGAGATATGGCATGGAATGGAATTTTGGAAGTAGAGTTGGAGATGACTTCGTATCTTGAGAAATAGTAGCGGCTCTGAGGTAAAATCTTTGTGCATTGGCTTCGATGCATAAAATTATGCATGCTCAATGTATGATCAATGATTACACCTGGTTTGTGCATCGCCTCCGGGCGATGCACAAAGTCTTTTTCATGGCTTCAATTTCTGTGAAATGTGAGCTGGTATTGATGGTGTTATTGTGGACTTAGGTTCAATTTTTAAGAGAATAGGCCCGCCCAGAGATTTGGGTCTCTTGGTCATTGGTTTGATTGATGGCCATTGATGTGGTCAAAGGAAAACACTTTGTACACCGCCTCGGTGCAGCAAGGCTGACGTGGGCTGTACCGCCTCTTTTGATTGGTCCACGTGGCTCCAACGTGGAAGACCTGACGCGCGGTATGGCTTTCCTTTGACGTAACGTTCTGAACGTGACGGCCATTTAAAGCTGTTCACTTTTTTTCAAAATTTGCGTGCTAACGAAAATGCCCTTTCCCTCCAAACGAAAGCTCATACGAGACACCGTGCTTAGAACTGACCGTGCGGAGAATCCCCGCGACACCCCAGGGAGAATTGGATTTCGGCCGAAACTCCTACGAGACACCCCTGTTGAAAGCTCACGACACCTAGCTTTAAGGCGACGACACCCGTGCTAAGAACTGATCACAGTGAAAATACCCGCGACACCCCTTGTCGAATTCAGCCTAAACACCTTCGCGACACCCCAGTTGAAATTTAATGACACCCTAGCACCAATGCTACGACACCCGCAGCACAAAGTAAAAAGTCTTTCCTCCAACTTTTTTCTAAAGCTCCTTTATTACACCAATAGTTTTTTTCTGGTAAGAGTTAGTTAATGCGTGATCAAACCGTTTAATGCGCGGGTAACTACCTTAGAACAAAATAGTTATGACATTCTGGGAGTCATAACTATTTTGTATGCACGAATGTCATACTCTTTCTTCCCCTCCCTCGCTCTGAGAGTCCGGATGCTAAGTTTGAGCACGAACCTACGCCCTCCCTCTGAAAGTCCGGTCGATAGGAAATATTTCAGCTTCGAGGCTGAAAAACCTTGCTACTGGAGTCTACTGGAGTCTTCAAATATAAAAGTTTATCCAATGATTTTTCCTTGCCAAAACCTCACGTAGACGTTCACTTCTCTCTCTGAATTCGGCCAGGTCTGTAAGATGGTCATCAGCTTCGTTATCTCTTTGTCAATTGCTTTTAAAAGGCTTTAATGACAGGAAAACAGAGAGAAAGTAGATGGAGGAAAAAAGGAGCCTTTTAAAAGTAATTGACGAAGAGATAACGAAGGCAGACCTGGCCGAATTCAGAGAGAGAAGCGAACGTCTACGTGAGGTTTTGGCAAGGGAAAACTCATTGGATAAACTTTTATATTTGAAGACTCCAGTAGACTCCAGTAGCAAGGTTTTTCAGCCTCGAAGCTGAAATATTTCCTATCGACCGGACTTTCAGAGGGAGGGCATAGGTTCGTGCTTCGCGACACCCCAGTGGAAAGTTCACGACACCCTAGCTTTAAGGCGACGACACCCATCGTTAGAACTGACCACAGAGAGAATCCCCGCGACACCGTAGTTCTAATGCGGCCGAAAATCAATCGCGACACCCCAGTTGAAATCTCACGACACCCTAGCTCTAACGAGACGACACCCGTGCTTTAAACAGACCACGAAGATAATCCCAGCGATACCCTAGTTCAAATTCAGCCGTAAATCCTTCGCGACACCCCAGTTGAAATTCCACGACACCCTAGCTTTAGGGCGACGACACCCATCTTATAAATGACCACATAGAGAGTACCCGGTGACACCCTAATTGAATTCGGTCGAAAATCAATCGCGACACCCCAGTTGAAATCTCACGACACCCTAGCTCTAATGAGACGACACCCATGCTTTAAACAGACCACGGAGATAATCCCAGTGACACCCTAGTTCGAGTTCGGCCGTAAATCCTTCGCGACACCCCAGTTGAAATCCACGACACCCCAGCTTTAGGGCGACGACACCCGTCTTATAAATGACCACATAGAGAGTACCCGGCGACACCCTAATTGAATTCGGCCGTAAATCCTTCGCGACACCCTAGTTGAAATTTGATGACACCCTAGCTTTAAGGCGACGACACCCATGCTTGAACAAGGCGGAATTTGACGTCACCCCAGTACTAATTCGACGACACCCTAGTAACTGAGCCATGCCATATTTCCGAGAAAAGTTGTAAACGTGGGCAGTTCCTATGGGTTCGCGGGTCTCATTGATGTGATCGTGGCGATCCGGGTGTCCTTTCGTATTTCTCTTAGGTCGGCATAAACCCTAGAAAAACCACTCAATCGTCTGTTGCTCGAGAAGCCATCCTTTTGCTCAAGAAGCCATCCTTCGTCTCTTGCTCGAGAAGCCATTGGTCTCCTTTTCCCTCCTAAACTTGTACCATAGTTGATTCTTCCGAATACTTCATTCATGGAGATGAGTGCTTTCGTTTGTGCATGAATACCGCGAACAAAGAAGAAGCAGACAGAGAAAATGGCGGAACAATGCAAGGACCTGGTTCTTCGTTCGACTGAGGATGCGGCTCCTTCAGGTATGTTTATCACTATATTAAATATTACGACATTCTCTCTTAAAATTTCATGACAAGTATGTCTTCTGTCTTACCCCCTGTTTCAGTTGACAATAAAATTGTTCCAGTCCCCTCAGTGAAGGCTTCCCAGCTGTTTAAGAATAGCTGCAGGCCGGCAGTATACGTTCAGAAGGTTTGGAGGATGGGGTTCTCTAGACGGCATACAAAACTGATTCGAAGGACCCCATTTGGTGCCTTCGTCGACATGCAGACGTTCACAGTCGACGGGCGACTGCTAGCAGACATCATAAGATGTCACAATGGAGGCGACGAGTTCATGTTTGCGGAAAGCCAGTTCTATTCAGTGCCGACGAAGTCGCACTCATTCTGGGACTTCCAGCTCATGGGAAGAAGATCGACACGTCCAGCCAAATGTTCAACGGAAGGTTGTTCAGACGGTTTGGCCAGGGTTTAGATCTTCGCCAAGAAGGTTTGGAGAAGTTGATATTTCAACTCCGACCATCTAAAGTACAGGAGGATGTCGAGGACACCGTCCGACTTTGGATCGCATACATGTTGGCCATGTTTTTGGCTCCAAAGTCTAATAAGAGATGTCCACGGTATCTCATCCAACACTTGGATGACTTAAGTCAACTGGGTAGCATCGACTGGGCTTCGGCACTGAAGGAGTTGATTGTTCTGGCTCTCCCAGAAATAGCTGCTTGCTTGCGTTCCGAGGAGCCGGTGCACTCAAAGAATGCAAAAAAAGTTAGGAGGCAGCCTACCTTGTTCGGATGCTCGGCAGCACTGGTGGTAAGGATTATTGAGACACATAATTAGTGTTGAGAGAAATTTTTTTTGTAATATTACTTTATTTAATATCGAAAAAAATATCATGTTCAGGCGTGGTTCCTCGAGCATACATCAATGCGAGAGCCAGCATACCCTGATAAACGCCCCGGCTGTTGAAGTGGTATGACCACCAAATGAAGATCCAATCAGTTCGGGTTGCCGACTTGCAGCCTCAGGACTTGGTAATCTAGTTCATTGCTCCATTGCTCTGACCATTTTTTTCAACTTAATGCGTCAATATGTTCAGTTAATATTAATTTGTTATCATATTGTGTTGCAGATGGAGGGAGCTACTGAACCATTGCCAGAAGAGCGATGGCTTCTCCCTCAGCAGAATGTTGCGTCCCCCCCTCAACCAACAGATACCTGCGCCCCTCAACCAATGGATAGCTGCGCAGGATGCGCCGAGTTGAGGAATGAATTGGAGTGTGTTAAGGATCAACTCGAAGATGTCAGGCACAGGCTGTCCATTGCTGAGAGCCTCCTCAATTCACTGGTCAGAAAGGAAAGTTATGCAATAAATGAGGAGGACAAGGGAGACGAGAAAATAGAGAAGGTGCATTCCCTGGAGTTGGTCCTCCGCGAGCCTGGTAACGTAAATAGTGAGGAGAAGAAGATGGAGGAGGACCATTCATCCGAGTTTCCAATTGAGACAGGGAATGCAAAATCAGAGGAGAACATATTGGAGGGGGATTCATTGGCTGATAAAACAGAGCAGGGGAATGAAAATAAAGAAGAGTCCATATCCGATAATAAACTTGGCACCCCTGCGCCAAAGGATGACAATATGGACTTAGAAATAATTGGAGTGCCGTCGCTTGTTAGGAGGATTAAAAAAGAGCCGAGGAAGCGTAAGGCATCCACGGTCGTCGGCGAATGTTATGAGACAACCCGACCTAAAAAGTCGGCGAAGACAGTGGGCATGTCAAAGCCCAACACAACGGTCGAAGATGACCAAATAATTATTCAAAATTTTTTGAGCGAGCGACAACAAACCGACGAGATCGTCTACACAAATATGTTTAATGGCGTTGCAACAAGAAAAAATCTTCAAGATCTCATTAACAATGAAATGATAATAGATGATGTAAGTATATCAAGGAACCTGTTCTAGTTGTTGATTTTAGAATTATATTAATCGTTTTACATTCCATTGGCAGATAATTGATTGCGGCCAGGAGTTTCTGATGCGCAACTGGGCAGAGCATCCTGACCGATATCATAAGTGCATAATTGCATCAGTTTTCGTATCTGCTCTATGTCTGACTTCCTCATCACCTGCTCATGAACTTGCTGGATCATCTGGGGCTGCGATATTTGACAATGTATCGGATGAAGATAAGGCCCAATTCCGGTTTCTTTTCACCATTGTAAACTCTGATAACTCGCACTGGCATTTGGTTGCTGTCGACATGGAAAGGAAGGTGTTCATGCACCTGAATTCAATGAAACGCAACCCGAAGTACAAGGCCAATGCAAGGAAATGGCATACAATTCTAGGCCACATATTCCATATCTACTGCGATAAGAAGGAAGCGATGGAGTGGCCGATGGAAGATATTTCGGATTGCCCAAGCCAACCGACCGGATCGCTGGATTGCGGCCTGTACTGTCTGAGATACATGGAATGTCTTGCTCGACGGGACAATCCTGATATGAAGATGGATTTCATGGATGAGGAAGTCAGAGATTACCGGCGACACTTAGCTGCGACGATATTGAGAGAGGGCCTGAACAAAAAGATTAGCGACATTGTCGAAAAATGTTCTTAATTTTTGTATTCGTCTTTTAATGAAAATTGAATGTAATTTATTCATATTAACACTGATTAATATTTAATGCAAATGCACAAATTTTATCATTGCGAGCAGAGTGTCCTCGATGTATTCATATGTTTGCCTTCGTATGTTTTCGCCTTTCGGGTGTAGCCGCGCAAGAGCTAGGGTGTCGTTTGACAAGAGCTAGGGTGTCGTTTGACATGAGCTGGGGTGTCGTCGCGCTAAAATTGTCGGGTCACGAGTACTGGGATGTGTCGTATGTTTCCGCCTTTCGGGTGTCGCCGCGCAAGACTAGGGTGTCGTTTGCCAAGAGCTCGGGTGTTGTGCGCTAAAATCTTCGGTGTCGGTTTCGAGTACTGGGATGTCTCGTAGGTTTCGCCTTTCGGGTGTCGCCGCGCAAGGCTAGGGTGTCGTTTGCCAAGAGCTGGGTGTCATCGCGCTAAAATCTTCAGTGTCGGTTTGCGAGACATGGGATGTCTCGTAGGTTTCGCCTTTCGGGTGTCGCCGCACAAGGCTAGGGTGTCGTTTGCCAAGAGCTAGGGTGTCATCGCGCTAAAATCTTTGGTGTCGGTTTGCGAGTACTGGGATGTCTCGTAGGTTTCCGCCTTTCGGGTGTCGCCGTGCAAGGCTAGGGTGTGTTTGCCAAGAGCTGGGGTGTCGTCGCGCTAAAATCTTCGGTGTCGGTTCGCGAGTACTGGGATGTCTCGTAGGTTTCGCCTTTCGGGTGTCGCCGCGCAAGGCTAGGGTGTCGTTTGCCAAGAGCTGGGGTGTCGTCGCGCTAAAATCTTCGGTGTCGGTTTGCGAGTACTGGGATGTCTCGTAGGTTTCGCCTTTCGGGTGTCGCCGCGCAAGGCTAGGGTGTCGTTTGCCAAGAGCTGGGGTGTCGTCGCGCTAAAATCTTCGGTGTCGGTTTGCGAGTACTGGGATGTCTCGTAGGTTTCGCCTTTCGGTGTCGCGCGCAAGGCTAGGGTGTCGTTTGCCAAGAGCTAGGGTGTCGTCGCGCTAAAATCTTCGGTGTCGTTTGCGAGTACTGGGATGTCTCGTAGGTTTCCGCCTTTCGGGTGTCGCCGCGCAAGGCTAGGGTGTCGTTTGCCAAGAGCTGGGGTGTCGTCGCGCTAAAATCTTCGGTGTCGGTTCGCGACTGGGATGTCTCGTAGGTTTCCGCCTTTCGGGTGTCGCCGCGCAAGGCTAGGGTGTCGTTTGCCAAGAGCTGGGGTGTCGTCGCGCTAAAATCTTCGTGTCGGTTCGCGAGCACTGGGATGTCTCGTAGGTTTCCGCCTTTCGGGTGTCGCCGCGCAAGGCTAGGGTGTCGTTTGCCAAGAGCTAGGGTGTCGTCGCGCTAAAATCTTCGGTGTCGGTTCGCGAGTACTGGGATGTCTCGTAGGTTTCCGCCTTTCGGGTGTCGCCGCGCAAGGCTAGGTGTCGTTTGCCAAGAGCTGGGGTCGTCGCGCTAAAATCTTCGGTGTCGGTTCGCGAGTACTGGGATGTCTCGTAGGTTTCCGCCTTTCGGGTGTCGCCGCGCAAGGCTAGGGTGTCGTTTGCCAAGAGCTGGGGTGTCGTCGCGCTAAAATCTTTGGTGTCGGTTCGCGAGACTGGGATGTCTCGTAGGTTTCCGCCTTTCGGGTGTCGCCGCGCAAGGCTAGGGTGTCGTTTGCCAAGAGCTGGGGTGTCGTCGCGCTAAAATCTTCGGTGTCGGTTCGCGAGTACTGGGATGTCTCGTAGGTTTCCGCCTTTCGGGTGTCGCCGCGCAAGGCTAGGGTGTCGTTTGCCAAGAGCTGGGGTGTCGTCGCGCTAAAATCTTCGGTGTCGGTTCGCGAGTACTGGGATGTCTCGTAGGTTTCGCCTTTCGGGTGTCGCCGCGCAAGGCTAGGGTGTCGTTTGCCAAGAGCTTGGGTGTCGTCGCGCTAAAATCTTCGGTGTCGGTTCGCGAGTACTGGGATGTCTCGTAGGTTTCGCCTTTCGGGTGTCGCCGCGCAAGGCTAGGTGTCGTTTGCCAAGAGCTAGGGTGTCGTCGCGCTAAAATCTTCGGTGTCGGTTCGCGAGTACTGGGATGTCTCGTAGGTTTCGCCTTTCGGGTGTCGCCGCGCAAGGCTAGGGTGTGTTTGCCAAGAGCTAGGGTGTCGTCGCGCTAAAATCTTCGGTGTCGGTTCGCGAGTACTGGGATGTCTCGTAGGTTTCCACCTTTCGGGTGTCGCCGCGCAAGGCTAGGGTGTCGTTTGCCAAGAGCTGGGGTCGTCGCGCTAAAATCTTCGGTGTCGGTTCGCGAGACATGGGATGTCTCGTAGGTTTCCGCCTTTCGGGTGTCGCCGCGCAAGGCTAGGGTGTCGTTTGCCAAGAGCTAGGGTGTCGTCGCGCTAAAATCTTCGGTGTCGTTCGCGAGACTGGGATGTCTCGTAGGTTTCGGCCTTTCGGGTGTCGCCGCGCAAGGCTAGGGTGTCGTTTGCCAAGAGCTAGGGTGTCGTCGCGCTAAAATCTTCGGTGTCGGTTCGTGAGTACTGGGATGTCTCGTAGGTTTCGGCCTTTCGGGTGTCGCCGCGCAAGGCTAGGGTGTCGTTTGCCAAGAGCTAGGGTGTCGTCGCGCTAAAATCTTCGGTGTCGGTTCGAGTACTGGGATGTCTCGTAGGTTTCGGCCTTTCGGGTGTCGCCGCGCAAGACTACGGGTGTCGTCGTACTAAAAGCACTACATTTAACTGAAATAGACACCCTATTTTGAAAGCATTTCATTTACGACCAAGCAACCATAATTCAAAAGTTACGACACCCATGTTTTATATATGATCTTGTGTAAGTTGACTCAATACATAAGCATCAAATTCGTCCATCAAAGTTTCGGACGGCGAACAATTCTCTCCAGGTCCTCTTCAGTATTAATAGACTGCAAACAAGTCTGCCTTATGCTTGAAGCAGCTCTTTCCTTGACCTGATTTTTTCTTGATCTTTTTGACTTCTTCTCGACTGCACTCTTTAATCTGTTCTCTCTCGGGCGACCTTTCGTCCTAATTTGTTGAGGATCTTGAATTACAAGCTCTGAACGTGGTTTAGCTGCGCAGTTGGCATCCACGGCAGTTTTGAATATAGGTGTTAGACCATCCATCACTACATTAAATGCATCTTCAGACATGGAGGCTATCTCTGCGAGCTTCGTCATCCGATGAGACAGCAAACTATATTTACAATCATTAACATAATATTAACGATAACAAATATTAAGACATTTCAATTAAAAAATTGTCACTGCTTATCGTGAGTTTCGTGTGCTTTTATCATAACCCTCAGTATTGCAGTCGAATTCGTCGAATTGGTATTTCATGTCCTTGCACCATCTCTTCAAAAAGTATTTATCTGGTAAACGAAATACGTCACTTTGATGAAGAACCAACAGGGCATGCCTACACAGGTACCCCTTGAACTGAAAGGATCAGCACTGGCATTGGACATCCTCAATATTTTATCGTATGACACGATATAATCTTTGATCATCTCCTTGCCAATTCCATCGACTTCAATCCTTTCATACGACTTTACGGAATATAAACACGTGTTGCCAGCTTCCTTGATCAATTTGGTATTTGATGCAGCCATTTCAAGGATCTCATTCTGAAATTTTTTGAAAATGCTCCGTGTATACCTTCCTGCAGCTTGTCTCTCAAAAGGTGATGATGTCTTTAGGAAAGCTATCGTTTGCAAAGTCCTATTATCTTCCTCATTTTTGGCCTCGTATCATTTTTCCAAGGCATCTTCGTACTTACTTATGAACTCCGTTAGTGTTGTCTTCGAATTTATAAACCCATCAAAGAAGTGATTAATGCCCTCGCTCCTTTGTGAAGATGACATCCCTGTTAAAAATTTTGTCAACAAAATATTAAAAAAAAAAGCGTTTAACTCGGACATGAATCAAAGACAATGACATACAAACCTGCGAAGAATGTATCCTTGAGGTAAACTGGGACCCATTTTTTCCGACATTCGTAAAGGACATTGAACCAATCTATAGACTTGCATTCTTTATATTTCTCCATAACAAGTGCCCACCTTTCCTCGAATGAATTTATGGTCAATGAATCATATATTACCTCATCGAAATCAACCATAAACTTGGGATTTGCCGTGCAAATGTGGCCAATCTTTTCCGGTATCTTCTTCAATATATGCCAAAGACAAAATTGATGTCGTGTGTTAGGAAAAACTTCTTTCACAGCAGCCTCGATTGCCTTATCTTGGTCAGTAATCATGGCAATAGGTGCTTGACCACCATTTGCATCCAGCCAAGTCTGAAAAACCCATTTATATGTCTCAGTACTCTCATCAGACAATAATGCGCATCCAAGCAAGGTTGACTGTTCATGATGGTTGACCCCAACGAATGGACAAAAAGGCATTTGATATCTGTTTGTCAAGTAAGTTGAGTCAAAGCTTAGAACATCACCGAAGTATGTGCATGACAATCTTGACCTTGGATGAATCCAGAAGACAGATCTCAGATGACCATTATCATTGAGGTCTAAGGAATAGAAGAAATTGGGATTTCTGAGTTGCATTTCGGCGAAATGAATTACCATCGACTGAGCATCTCCTTCTTTCAGTTTAGACTGACGTTCGCGACAAATAAAGTTACGAGCATCCTTCTCAGTGAAATCCAATTGTCCTCTGCCCCCTTTTCTCCTTGCTATGGCAGAGTATATCTGAGTCATCGGAACATTCACGGCATGTAAATTGCTGATCTCTACCTTCTTTGGTGTGCTGATCCTCCTATGCGACCTTAGATAACCAGATGATGTTATGCACAGCCCATGGTTATGTTCTAGAGAAACCTCATCCAAAATCTACTTACCACTTGTAGCATTCAGTCTTGCTTTTATGGATGCCATACAACCAACTTTCCCAGTATCCCTATGATTCATACTCTTCTCTGATTTTCTAGATTTTCCTTGCCTCCAACACGCCAGGTGCTTGAAGCAAAGTTATTTTTTGTTGTTGGCCCTGCTACACACTGTTGTGATTCCAAAGCCAACTCGTTTCGCGTATCCATTGTAGAACGTATATACATCATCTGCTGAATTGAATTCCATCCCAGTTTGAGGAACTACAATAAAATCCACTGCATTTGGAGCGATGGGTGAAGGTGCACGGTCGGGAGTGTTATCTTCTTCTTTCCGTTCTACAATTTCAGCATCAACTGTGAAAATATAGGCACGCAGTCATGAACAATGATATCCATAGATTTAGTTGTCAATATATGCTGACAAAGGATTGAGGACACGAATGTTAAAACAATACGATACCCCATTTATCATCACATTTCAGCAGCAACTCCTTCGCGATACCCTTGTTGAAATCTAATGACACCCTAGCTCCAATGCTACGACACCCGTGGCTTAAAACTGACCGCACGGAGAATCCCTCCGACACCACAGGAGAAATGGATTTCGGTCGAAACTCCTTCGAGACACCCACGTTGAAAGCTCACGACACCCTAGCTTTAAGGCGATGACACCCGTGCTTAGAACTGACCGCGCAGACAATCCCCGTGACACCCTAGGAGAATTGGTTTTCGATCGAAACTCCTTAGAGACACCACTGTTGAAAGCTCACGACACCCCTAGCTTAAGACGACGACACCCGTGCTTAGAACTAACCACGGCGAGAAGGCCCGCGACAACCAAGTTACTAAAATTTATTTTTATTTATCAAATTAAAAAAAGAAAAAAAGTACATTAGCCCTCACTGGGGCTTCTCATCTCCTTCGGTCGCTGCGTCGGCGATTTGACACTGGAGGGACGCTACTTGCCCTCCAACTGGCTGTTGGCCCGACGCAGGACCTCTATCTTTCTCGTTGAAACAACCAGGTATTCCTCGGCCGCCTTGCTGAGTCGCTCGCTGATTGCGTGCGACTCCGCATATACCTCCGCGTCGATGGTGACGGTTGCGCGGCGGCTGCCATGGCTGCCAGTAGATCTCACCTCGCCTCTGGAAGCCATCTCAGTGGTCAGTTCAAGCTGGAAAGGTGATTATCGATGGCATTCCCCCATCCTTATTTAAGGTTCTCCTGGCGGGTGTTTCGATTGCCACGCGCCACCATCTCAGTCGTTCACAGGAATCGAATCGGTGAGCCACCATGCCCCCCCCCACGTTGAGTTTCGAGGGATGGGGAACAGAACAGAGTTTCGGGAAGCAAACCGTCGTAAGTTTAACGTCGTCCCAAGAGAAAATTCACGACACCCAAGGATGATTTGGATTTCGGCCGAAACTCCTTCGCGACACCCCACTTGAAAGCTCACAACACCCTAGCATCAATGCTTCGACACCCGTGCTTAGAACTGAACACGGAGAGAATCCCCGCGACATCCCAGGGATGAGTTGGATTTCGGCCGAAACTCTTTCGCGACACCCCTGTTGAAAGCTCACGACACCCTAGCTTTAAGGCGACGACACCCGTGCTTAGAACTGATCACGGAGAGAACCCCCGCGATACCCCTTGTCGAATTCGGCCGAAACTCCTTCGTGACACCCCAGTTGTAAACTCACGACACCCTAGCTTTAAGGGGACAACACCCCTGAAAAGGTGATTAACGTGGGTTCACTGTTAATGCATGGGTGTCGTCGCCATAAAGCTAGGGTGTCGTGAGCTGAAATCCAATTCTTCCTGGGGTATCGCGGGGATTATTGTAGTTCCTCAAGCTAAGGTGTCGTCGCCTTAAAGCTAGGGTGTCGTGAGCTGAAATCCAATTCTCCCTAGGGTGTCGCGGGGATTATTATAGTTCCTCAAGCTAAGGTGTCGTCACCTTAAAGCTAGGGTGTCGTGAGCTGAAATCCAATTCTCCCTGGGGTGTCGCGGGGGTTCTCTCCGTGTTTAGTTCTAAGCACGGGTGTCGAAGCATTGATGCTAGGGTGTCGTGAGCTTTAAACAGGGGTGTCGCGAAGGAGTTTCGGCCGAAATCCAAATCATCCTTGGGTGTCGTGAATTTACTCTTGGGACGACGTTCAACTTACGACGGTTGGCTTCCCGAAACTCTGTTCTGTTCCCCATCCCTCGAAACTCAACGTGGGGGGGGGGGGCGGGGTGGCGCACCGATTCGATTCCTATGAACCACCCACTGAGATGGTGGCATGTGGCAATCGAAACACCCGCCAGGAGTACCTTAAATAAGGATGGGGGAATGCCATCGTTAATCACCTTTCCAGCTTGAACTGACCACTGAGATGGCTTCCAGAGGCGAGGTGAGATCTACTGGCAGCCATGGCAGCCGCCGCGCAACCGTCACCATCGATGCGGAGGTTTATGCTGAGTCACTCGCAATCAACGAGAGACTCAGCAAGGCGGCCGAGCAATACCTGGCCGTTTCCACAAAAGAGATAGACGTCCTGCGTCGGGCCATCAGCCACCTGGAGCGGCAAGTAGCGTCCCTCCAGCGCCAGATCGCCGACGCAGCGACCAAGGAGACAAGCCCCAGTGAGGGCTAATGTATTTTTTTTTGATAAATAAAATTAAATTTTAGTAACTTCGTTGTCGCGGGCCTTCTCGCCGTGGTCAGTTCTAAGCACGGGTGTCGTCGCCTAAAAGCTAGGGTGTCGTCAATTTTCAACTGGGGTGTCGCGAACGACGACAGCACCGACTCAGAATAGTTATGACTCTCAGAATATCATTCGTGCATACAAAATAGTTATGACTCCCAGAATGTCATAACTATTTTGTTCTAAGGTAATTACCCGCGCATTAAACGGTTTGGTCACGCATTAACTAACTCTAACTAGAAAAAAACTGTTGGTGTAATAAAGAAGTGGGAAGAAAGAGTTTTTACTTTGTGCTGCGGATGACATTTCCTCCAGAAGTTTTTGTACACAGACTCCAGTAGCCAGGTTTTCCAGCCTCGATGCTGAAATATTTTCTTTCGAATGGGGAAGAAACAGAGTTCTTCTGTTCTTCTTGCACAGATGACATACAACGTTAAATGGCGCTATGAAGGAGGGAAAGGGCATTTTCGTCCGCACGCAAATTTTGAAAAAAAGTGAACAGCTTTAAATGGCCGTCACGTTCAGAACGTTACGTCAAAGGAAAGCCATACAGCGCGTCAGGTCTTCCATGTCGGAGCCACGTGGACCAATCAGAAGAGGCGGTGCAGCCCACGTCAGCCTTGCTGCACCGGGGGCGGTGTACAAAGTGTTTTCCATGGTCAAATTCAACGGAAATACATTTTTAGTCCATAAAATTTCACTCCAAACTTGGTTTGAAACATTGAGTCGTTACAATTTAGCTCCTCTCCTATTTTAGGAGTGTTATATTCCTAATGTTTCATTACATAAATCATTTAAAATTAATAAAATAATTAACGTATTGATATGGCTGATCCTGCGCCATTAGAATGAACGACAAAGATAGCGGCAGCCATATCAACCCCCGAGACCTCCCTCTCGGTCTCGGGGCGCATGAACAGTATATCAACCCCTGAGACCTTCCTCTCGGTCTCGGGGCACATGAACGGTATCTCAATCCCCGGCGCATGGTCAGGCCGCTCTGGGCCACCTGGCATGCCCACATAATCCACCGGACATCCATGGCAGAGGGTGGCCATACCTCATAACGACGTATGATCCCTTGTATCTCTGTCACTGTGCATGGCCATACCCCGTTACGGTATGCAGACCATCACCTACCCGTTGCTGTGCATGATCATATCCAGTGGTGGCACGCACCAAACACGACCCCAGATGCGAGACATCTGTGAGGTCGTACTGGCAGGTAACTCATGATGCATCCGGTGTGTACGATGACAGTACGACCTGTCATCGTCGGCCCCGTATTTTGTCCGTTATGGAACTGGACTCCTAAAAATCAGCAATCTTGGGGAATAGAAAGGGGACATTCGAACAGGTATAAAAGCACGCGCTCGCACTGTGAGTGAGGAGGCTTAAACTCTGGTTTTCTAGTTTTCTTCCTACTAGCTAAAACCCTAACTGTTTCAGCTCCCTTCTGCTGAGCAGTTCTCATCTGATCCCAAGTGACTAACTTGAGCGTCGGAGGGTCCCCACCGGAGCATCCGGTCTCCGGGTACTTTTCTTGTACGGGTCCGGAGAGAAGGACGTCCGTCTTCCCCGATGCTTGAAGAAGGTGACTTGGTGTCATCAGATTGGAGCGCCAGGAAGGGGGGAAGGAAAGAGAAAGACATCGAACCAGCAATCTGCAATATCTCCCATGGTGACGACCTGTGCAAAGGGAGTCTCTGCCAGTTGCGCTGGGGGGCAGCGCCGAGGAGCCGATCCACTCGCGGATGCCCCTTTAGCTCTCCCGGCCAGCGTTCCGGCATCGTTGCATCCCCAGGAGGCTAGACCTTCCGCTCCTTCGGTGATGTCCTTGTGCCTCCCCGCAACAGTTCCAGGAAGATCGATTCGCCGCCCTGGCCATGCAAGTCCAATCCTTGGCAGCGGCGGTTCAGGGCCTGCAGCACCAACAAGCGGCCCCGCAGCAGCCGGAGCCAAATCCATCAGTTCCAGGGGTGGTGCAACCCAGCCAGCATTCCTCCCGAAGTAGATCACCGATACCGGGGGCTCACCACCATCAAGCTCCGCCCAAGCCTCACCACCAGGAAGCCTCTAAGAGACACCGGTCGCCTTCTTGCCACGCCAGTGTCTCTCCTAGGCGGCGACATGGGAAGGAGGCGGAGCGCCCCCGCCGACATCGCCGTCCCCATTCTTCATCCTCTGAATCTTCGGGGGAGGGGTCTTTTGATGGTCAGATAGCCCGTCGAGCCGAGCGTCGACTCGACGAGTATAACCAGAGGTTGGAGGAACTTAGCCACCGATCACCCACCTGCCAGAGATGGATTATGACAGCCGACCTCTACTGTCTCGCCGCATCATGGAAGAACCCATCTCCATCCGGTTTCGCCTTCCCCAGCTAGATCCTTATGACGGGACCACAGACCCCTTGGACCACTTGGAAAGTTATAAAGTTCTCATGCAAGTCCAGTGGGCTACCGATTCACTCATGTGCATCGCCTTCCCATCCATCCTGAAGAAGGTCGCCCGAGCTTGGTACTCCCGTCTGCCATCATGGAGTATTGATTCCTTCTGCCATTTGGAAAGAGCTTTCTTGTCCTATTTTGATGCATGCTGAAAGATTCCAAGGGTAGCAGATATCCTCTTCGCCGTCCAGCAGAAGAGCGGTGAGTCCTTACGGGATTATGTCGCTCGGTTCAAGGAAGCGGCCCTGGAGATCTATAATCTTGAAGACTCAGTGGCCACTTTGGCCTTGAAGCGAGGGCTTCACCCGTCTCGCTTCGCGTACTCCCTTGACAAGAAGCCGTCCGGCTCCTACGTCGAGCTCTTGACCCGGGCCTAGAAATACATTCGAGCTGACGAGGCCGACTCCTCCCGGCGCAAGGCTAGTGGGAGCATCTCCAAGAAATCGGCCCGACCGGAACCTATCAAAGCTCGCCCTAGAAGACCTAAGCCTCCTCGCCGGCCAGACAATCGTCCCCGAGCCCCTGCACCAAGAGATGGACCCTACACCCCACTGCTCGCCCCGATATCGCAGATCTTGCTCGAGATTGAAGGGGAGCCTTATCTTCAGCGCCCTCCTCCAATAAACCCGAAGATCCCTCGCAACAAGAGCCTCTACTGTCGTTATCACCGGGATCACGTCCATGACACTGATGACTGTCGCTAGCTGAAGAAGGCTATAGAAGACCTTATCCAACGAGGCCACCTGAGAAAGTTCATCCAGAGAAACAACCCGGGAGTTCCTGGCCCATCAGCACCCCCACCGCTGATGATCGACAACGCCCCAACAGAGAAGACGGTGACAATGATTTCCTGGGGGGCAGGAGGCATGCCGAATAGGCCGAGAGGGGAGGGGGAGTTAGATTCTGTAATTCCTTTCTTTAAAAAGGACTTAGAGGAGGTGGTAAACAAAAATGATGACAGCGTCGTTGTGTCCATGACGATCGCTAAACATCCTGTAAAGAGAATTCTAGTTGATAGTGGGAGCTCTGTGGATGTTTTGAACTATGATGCTTTTGTTCGCATGAACCTGTCGCCTGATCTGCTCCGGCCCGTCGTCATGCCCCTGATGGGGTTCACTGGAGATTCTGTAAAAGTTGAGGGGAAGGTCACTCTCCCTGTTATAGCTGGCACGACCCCGCTTCAAAGTACGGTTTTCATGAACTTCTTGGTGGTTCGTGTGCCCCTTGCTTACAACGCGATCCTTGGGAGGCCCGGGCTCAATCTTTTGGATGCTGTCATATCCACTAAGAGGCTCCTCGTGAGGTTTCCTACCAGCGAAGGAGTCGGAGAGATGCGGGGAGAGAAGAATCCGCCCTCACTTTGCTACCACATGGCCCCTAGTCCGCAGGGGGTGGCACCTGCGCCAGTACCTGAGACGCTGGATCCTCGGGACCTGGAGAGAAGAGGAGAGCTGGCCGAGCGCCTGCTTACTTTCCCCCTCGGGGAGGACCCAACGAGGACAATCCGGATTGGAGCCCTACTCCGGGAGGAGGCTCGTGACCGACTCCTCACCTTTATGCGAGCCAATGCAGATGTCTTCGCCTGGTCGGTGTCCGATATGCCAGGTATTCCAGAAGAGGTGATTACCCACCAACTTAACATTAGGTCGGAGTGCCGACCTATCCAGCAGAAGAAAAGGAGTTTCGCCCTCGATCGACAAAAGGCCATGGATGAGGAGGTGCGGAAGCTACTGGCGGCCGATCATATCCGCGAGGTGCACTACCCGGACTGGCTGGCGAATATCGTGATGGTTCGCAAGGCCAGTGAGAGCTGGAGGATGTGCATGGACTTCACCGACCTTAACAAGGCATGCCCCAAAGACAGCTTCTCGTTACCCCGGATCGACCAGCTAGTGGATGCCACATCCGGGTATGAGACCCTTAGTTTCATAGACGCATTCTCGGGGTACAATCAGATCAGGATGAACCCGGCAGACGAAGAAGCCACCTCTTTTGTTACAGAAAAAGGGATTTGCTGCTACAAGATGATGCCGTTTGGGCTGAAGAATGCCAGAGCCACCTATCAAAGATTGATGAATAAGGTCTTTGAGGACTAGATCGGGTGTAACATGGAGGTGTACATGGATGATATGCTGACCAAGAGCACCAGTGCTGTTGATCATGTCGTCGACCTTGAGGAGACCTTCAACAATCTGCGCCAGTACCGGATGAGGCTTAACCCCCACAAGTGTGCCTTTGGAGTGGCGGCAGGCAAGTTTCTGGGCTTTATGGTGACCCAGCGAGGGATTGAAGCCAACCCTGACAAGATCAGGGCTATCTTGGATATGAGGCCCCTAGCTAATAAGAAGGAGGTGCAACGCCTAACCGGAAGGGTGGCGGCTTTGAGTCGTTTCATGTCAAGATCGGCAGAAAGGTGTCTGCCCTTCTTTAAGGTGCTGTACAAGGTCAATGGCTTTGGGTGGACAAAGGAGTATCAGGATCCTTCGAAGAGTTGAAGCAATTTCTATCCACTCCCCCGCTGTTGTTCAAGCCAAAGAGTGGGGATGAGCTCTTCCTGTACCTCGCAGCCTCCCCAGAAGCAGTCAGTTCTGTGCTCGTGTGCATGGATGTTGATGGAGTTCAGAGGCCGGTCTACTACACCAGCAAGGTAGTTCACGATGCCGAGACCAGATACTCTAGAACCGAGAAGATCATTTTTGCCCTGGTGGTCTTTGCCCAACGCTTCCGACCCTACTTTCAGGCTCATCCCATTGTGGTGCTCACGGACCAACCTCTTCGGACCATCTTATCTTGTCGTGACACCTTCTGTCGGCTAGCCAAATGGGCCATCAAACTGAGTGAATTTGACCTATCCATCCGACCAAGGTCGGCCATGAAGTCTCAAGTGATAGCTGATTTCTTGATTGAGTGTTCCTGAACCGAGAAGGGTTTGGAGGAGATACGCCCGGAGGAGTGTGTAGACCCTCCCTCAACCGAGGAGGTAGAAAAGGAGGACTATATTCTACACGTAGATGGAGCAGCAAATTCTCAGAAAAGCAGAGCCGGACTCATTCTTGCAAGCCCTGAAGGGGAGGTGGTAGAGTATGCTCTTCGATTCCAGTTCCCGGCGACTAACAACCAGGCGGAGTATGAAGCCCTGTTAGCGGGAATGAGGTTGGCTGAGGAGCTAGGCGCAGGGCGTTTAAGGGCCTTCACGGACTCTCAGCTTATTTCTGGGCAGGTCATTGGGGAGTACGAAGCTAGAGACCCGCCATGTCTATTGAGGAGATTGTTGAAAAATTATATGCCCCAATCCTATTGATTTTGATGATTACTAAAAGCCATGAGTACATTAAAAGATGTAATGAGTTTATTTACATGAGCAATGAATTCATTTAGAACAATGAATGAGAATGTTAAAGTATAACTTTAATCAAATTGAAAGTAACTTCATGTTCAATGTTTATGCTTTCAAAAAGAAATTCAATACTTAATATTTTAATCAATGAGTTTTTGGAACATTTCTTGAATTGATTCCTAATATCAATTTTATTATATTCAAGTCAAAATAATGATTTAAAATGAATCTGGAACAAATTTAAAGTCAATCAGAAAACTTTTTGATTTTTGATACGTTCCGGAGCCGACTCTTGAGTTTCAGAGTCGACTCCACTCAGAGTACAGAAATGACTACTGTCTCAAGTCGACCCACGTAATTTCTCGAGTCGACCCCCGATTCTGTCGAGCCGACTCCATGACTGTGCGAGTCGACTCCGCTCAGACACAAGTGGTGTATTTTTCTGAGCACTTCGTGAGTCGACCCCCAACTTTTCATGAGTCGACCCCCGACTGTCAGGAGTCGACACTTTATTTTTGATGAGTCGACCCTTTGACTTTCTGAACATTTCTATTTTTGGTATCACGACCTCGAGCCGACTCGCGGAAAGCATGAGTCGACTCCAGCAAATCTGGGCAAAATTTTTCCGAATGCCAACTCAGCGTCAACGGTAAGATTTTTGATTAACGGCTATTTTTCTTTGTTTCCAATGGCTATATTTTTGCAGAATCTATAAATAGAGAAGCCGTTTTCAAATCAAAGAGATACACATAGAGAGATATTCATTTCAAGAGAAAAGAAAAGAAAAAATCAAAAAAACAGAGCTTCATTTGAAAAAATCCGTGATTCAAAATAGAGTGAAAGAAAGAGTGTGAAATCCAAGGAAGCTCCTTCTGTGTTCAAGCTCAACAATCCAAGGAAGCTTCAGAAGAAAATCCAAGAGCTATTCAAGAGCATCTCAAGTAATTTTCAACACTCAAAAAGAAGAGGAAAAGCTCAAATCAACTCCAACGTACATTCCGTGAAGAATCCAAGCTGAGGCCCGATTCTACCCTTCAAAGGAGTTGAGGAAAAGAGGAAAAGAAGAAAAGCTCAAAGCCAACCAACTGCAAATCAGGCTTTTCTAAACTTTATTCTTACATTTGTTTATCTGCTCATTAAGGAGCTTTGTAACTGAAAAACAACATTTCTATTCTTTGTGTCTAGTTCAATCTGGGGGATTGAACTAGTTGAGGTAGTCTTACCTCGGTACAAGCTTGGCAAAGCTTGGGTTAGGGTTTTTGTGCTAGTGAGCCCTTGAAAACCAGCTGGGTTCGTTGTGCGCCCGGAAAAATAATAAGTTTGAGTTGTGAGCTTGTAAAATAACTCTGCTGTAATCTAGGGTGATTATAGTGTGGACCCAAGTGAATCTTGGGAGTGGACGTAGGTGTTGGATACACTGAACCACTATAAACTCTTTGTGTTTGCCGTGCTTCCATTGACTCTTTCTCTATCTCTGTTTTATTCACTACACTTTGTATTTGCATTGCTATTGCCTTCATTCTTATTAAGCAAACATTTTTTAAAAGGTTAATTTTTTAAAGAACCCAATTCACTCCCCCCTCTTGGGTTGTCATCTGGGCCAACAATTGGTATCAGAGCTAGTGCTCATTAGATTTTGATCACACGATCAAGAGCTAAAGTTTCAAATGGCAACACAAGTTGGATCATTTGCTGAAGGTCATTCTACGAATAGACCTCTACTGTTTAATGGTTCAAATTATTCATATTGGAAAGCTAGAATGAGGATATTCATTCAAGCTTCTGATTATGAGCTATGGGGTGTTATAATCAATGGACCTAGTACACTCACACATGTTATAGATGGCACTATTGTTCCTAAGCCCGAAAGGGACTGGAATGATAATGATAGGAAAATGACACAGCTCAATGCTAAGGCCATGAATGTCTTATATTGTTCTTTAGATGCTAATGAATTTAATAGAATCTCCACATGTAATTCTGCAAAGGAGATTTGTGATAGATTAGAGGTTACCCATGAGGGTACCAATCAAGTAAAAAAATTTAAATTAATATTCTTGTTCATAAATATGAATTATTTAGCATGGAACAATCTGAAACTATTGCATGCATGTACACTAGATTCACAGATATTGTAAATGGTTTGAAAAGTCTTGGTAAGACATATACTAACTCTGAACTTGTTCAAAAAATTCTTAGGTCATTACCAAGATCATGGGAAGCAAAAATGACTGCAATCCAAGAAGCTAAGGACCTCAACACTTTACCCTTAGAGGAGCTTCTAGGATCTCTTATGACCCATGAGCTGACTATGAGGCAACATATAGAGGAGGACACAAAGAAAAAGAAAGTAATTGCCCTCAAAGCTGCAAAAGAAGAAGAGAGCAGCAGTGATGATGATAATGATGATGATGAAGAGACTGCTCTCTTAGCAAGAAATTTAAAAGATTCATGAGGAGAAAGAAACCCTTCCACAAGAAAAATTTGGAGCTAAGTGGGAAGGAGAAAAGGATAAAAACAAGGACAAGGACAAAGAAAAAGAGAAAGACCCCTTGACTTGTTATGAGTGTAATAAACCGGGGCACTTTAGGAATGAATGTCCAAAATTGAAGAAAGCCTACAAAAAGAAAAAGAAGGCTTATGTGGTGACATGGAGTGACAGCGAGGAATCTTCTTCCGAAGAAGAAGAACAAAAGGAAGTCGCAAACGTATGTTTCATGGTGGACGACAATGATGAGGTAAGTTCCGACAACCCTTGCGATGAATTTGCTTTTGATGAACTTTTTGATGCTTTTAATGAACTTGTTAGCGATTTCAAGGTTTTGAAAAAGAAATACAAGATTTTGAAAAATGAAAATTTAACTTTCATTCAAGAAAAGGAAAATCTTAATAATAAAGTTAAGAAACTTAAATCTGAAAATAAAATTTTAATAAAAGAAAAAGAATCAATCTCTAATGAAAATGATAAACTAAGGAAAGAGGTTGAAAAACATAAGAACATAGTTGATAAGTTTACATTAAGCTCAACTAAACTAGACATGTTATTAAATAGTCAAAAAGCGATTTTTGACAAAGTCGGATTAGGATATAACACTTTAAGAAAACAAAAATTACTTAAAAATATTTTGTGCGTGCTGGCCAAAGTAATTTTACATGCTTTAAATGTAATCAAAAAGGACATAAATCTTATGAATGTAAAATTCTAAAACCTAATAAAAACTTAAATGTTAAAGGGAAGAAAATATGGGTTCCGAAAGGAATAATATTTGTTGGTACTAACCATGAAGGACCCAAGAAAGCTTGGGTACCTAAACATAAAGTTTGATATCATTGCAGGAATATCTTGTGGCCAAGAGATCAAAGAGAAAGTGGTATCTTGATAGTGGCTGCTCAAGACATATGACGGGTGACAAAGAAGAATTCATCACCCTTAAAGAAAAGAAAGGAGGAGTTGTTACATTTGGCGACAATGGCAAAGGCCAAATCTTGGGGTTTGGTAACATTCAAATAACTCCCTCCACTTATATTGAAAATGTACTTTATGTTGATGGTTTAAAGCATAACTTAATAAGTATAAGTCAATTATGTGACAAAGGTTTTAAAGTTTCATTTGAATCTTCTTTATGCACAGTAGCTAATCCCATTGATAATAGCATTGTTTTTATTGGAAATAGAAATGGCAATGTATACATGATTGATTTAGACAAATTGTCTACTAATAATCATTGCTTAGTTGCTAATAATGCTAATATGAATGAGATTGGTTGGCTGTGGCATCGAAGATTAGGTCACACAAGCACACACCTGATTTCAAAACTAATTAGAATGGATTTAGTAAAAGGTTTACCTAAATTAGATTTTGAAAATAACAAAATATGTGATGCATGTCAGTTTGGAAAACAAACAAGAAGTTCTTTCAAATCTAAAAATATTGTTTCAACTTCTAGGCCATTAGAGCTACTTCACATGGACCTTTTTGGACCAACTAGAACCACAAGTCTAGGAGGAAAGAAATATGGTCTTGTGATAGTAGATGATTACTCTAGATTCACTTGGGTAATGTTTTTAGCTCACAAAGATGAAACTTTCTCGATATTCATAAAATTCTTCAAGAAAGTAACAAATGAGAAAAACACTACCATAGTGTCTCTAAGAAGTGATCATGAACTGAATTTGAAAATCACTTATTTGAAAGTTTTTGCAATGAAAATGGTATTAATCATAACTTTTCAGCACCTAGGACCCCACAACAAAATGGTGTAGTTGAAAGAAAAAATAGGACTCTAGAAGACATGGCCCGTACCATGCTATGTGAAAGTAAACTCCCGAAATACTTTTGGGCGGAAGCTATTAACACAGCATGTTACATCCTAAATAGAGCCTTAATAAGACCTATTTTAAAGAAAACACCTAATGAATTATGGCATGATAGAAAACCCAACATTAAATATTTTCATGCATTTGGTTGTAAATGTTTTGTTCACAACAATGGTAAAAATAATTTAGGCAAATTTGATGCTAAATCTGATGAAGGAATATTCTTAGGATACTCTACAACTAGTAAAACATATAGAGTATTTAACAAGAAAACTTTAGTTGTTGAAGAATCCATTCATGTAGTTTTTGATGAATCTCTAGCAACTCGTTCCGAAAAATTTGATGATGAAGAAGATACAAACATAATTGAGAAAGATCTTGAAAAATTAAATATTGATGTATCTTTAGATCATGAGCAAGATGCTAAAGATAATGATTCACCTAAGGATGATGATACTAACACTAATCATAATGATATAGATCTACCTAGGGATTGGAGATATGCTTATAGTCACCCTAAGGAATTGATTATAGGTGATCCATCTCAAGGAATAAGAACTAGATCATCTATGAGAAATATTAGTAATCATCTTGCATTTGTATCACAAATTGAACCTAAAACTATTGAAGAAGCTGAAAAAGATAATAATTGGATGTTAGCAATGCAAGAAGAATTAAATCAATTCACTAGAAATAATGTATGGACCTTAGTTGAAAGACCTAAAAATCATTCTGTTATAGGATCAAAATGGATATTTAGAAATAAACTAGATGAAAATGGCATAGTAATTAGAAACAAAGCTAGATTAGTTGCAAAAGGATATAATCAAGAAGAAGGTATTGATTTTGATGAAACCTTTGCACCAGTAGCTAGATTAGAAGCCATTAGACTATTACTTGCATTTGCATGTCATATGAATTTTAACTTATTCCAAATGGATGTAAAAAGTGCTTTTCTAAATGGATTTATAAATGAAGAAGTATATGTAGAACAACCACCAGGTTTTGAAGATCATGAATTTTCAAATCACGTTTTTAAATTGCACAAAGCATTATATGGTTTGAAACAAGCACCTAGAGCTTGGTATGATAGATTAAGTAAATTTTTAATTGAAAATGATTTTATAAGAGGAAATGTTGATAAAACATTGTTTTTGAAAAGAAAAGGTAAGGATTTATTAGTAGTTCAAATATATGTTGATGATATCATTTTTGGTGCTACTAACAATATTCTATGTCAAGAGTTTGCTAAGTTGATGCAGGGTGAATTTGAAATGAGCATGATGGAAGAACTCAACTTCTTCCTTGGACTCCAAATCAAACAAAGCAAAGAGGGAATCTTTATCAACCAAACAAAGTACACAAGAGAAATTTTAAAGAAGTTTGGTATGGAATCAATTAAACCCCTCGGAACACCAATGAGTCCTTCATGCAAGCTGAACAAAGATGAAGAAGGTAAGAAGGTTGATCAAAAATATTATCGAGGTATAATCGAATCCTTACTTTACTTAACTGCAAGTAGACCAGATATAATGTTTGCTGTTTGCTTATGTGCTAGATTTCAGTCTGAACCTAAAGAATCACATTTAATTGCTGTTAAAAGAATACTAAGATACTTAAGTGGAACTAAAAATGTAGGTTTATGGTACTCTAGAGACTCAACATTAAATCTGATTGCATACACTGATTCTGATTATGCTGGATGTAAGTTAGATAGAAAAAGCACAAGCGGTGCATGCCAATTCTTAGGAAGTAACTTAATCTCATGGTTTAGCAAAAAGCAAAATTCAGTTGCATTATCAACTACTGAAGCTGAATATGTAGCAGCTGGAAGTTGCTGTGCTCAAATCCTATGGATTAAGCGACAACTTGAAGACTATGGTATCACACTTGATAAGACACCTATAAAATGTGATAACACAAGTGCAATTAATCTAACAAAGAATCCAATTCAACATTCTAGAACTAAACACATAGAAATTAGATATCATTTTATAAGAGAACATGTTGCAAATAATGAAATATGTCTTGATTATGTTAACACTGAAGAACAATTAGCAGATATATTTACAAAACCCTTGAGTGAAGAAAGATTCTGTTATCTTAGAGGAGAGTTAGGGATTTGTGATCCATTAGAATGAATTTGAAACCCCTAAGGAAAGTTTATCTAAAATTCTTTCAAATCCTTAATCTTTAAGGAAATCTTATCTAGAATTCATATCTAATTGATCTATTCAAATCCAATGATTATTTTATCAATTTTTATGATTAATTTCCGGACACATTTCAGAAATTTCATGTTTTTTGCTCTGAAATGGTCTCGGAGTCGACTCCAGGTTTCTACTGAAACTCTCGAGTCGATCCCTTCTCAGCGCGAGTCGACTCCACTTCGGGATAGTTTTCTGTGACTGTCCGGAGTCGACCCCTTGCTTTGCGGGAGCCGACTCGAAGTGGTCCCAGGTCGATTTATTTAGGGCAGAGTCGACTCGCCGTTCATTTCTAATGTCTCAATCTCTCAAAATACTCTCTCCAAAATACTTCTAGACCTTCCAAATTCCCAAGAATCCCTGATTAACCCTTCCAAGAGATCAATGGCCCCTAAAACTCGAGGATCGAACCTTGGTGCGGCCGGAGTGAAGAGGAAGAGGGCTGTGAGGAAGATGGTGAGGCGTCCTGTTCGTGAGCCTTCACCTAGCTTGGATTCAACTTCATCTTCTTCAACTCCAAATGCTTCTCCATCTACAGCTCCTTCTCAGGTAGATAGACTTGCTGATAGAATCATAACTACGGGAAGAAAAGTAGATTTTGAATTGTTTGAGGCTGAGGGATTTCTTTTGGGAAGACAGTTGATAGAGATGGGTTGGAAAAAGATCTGCTCCTTAGATTGCCCTACATATCCCACCCTTGTCAAAGAATTTTATAAGAATCTATCTAGAGGAGATAATGGCCTTATACGCATTGTTAGAGGAAACCGAATTTCAGTGACTATAGAGCTGCTTTCAAGATTGTTGGATCTACCCATGTCAGGAACTTCTACATTTTCTTCGGATGACAGATGCCCAGCTCTTTCTAGACTTCTTAACCGGAAGGTTGTCGGTTTTGAGGAAGTTTTTGCCAATCAGTTATCCTTAGAACTGAGACTACTCCACAACATCTGTAGTAGAATCCTTTTCCCCAAAATTGGGAGATTTGATTATGTGTCAGAAAGGGATATTTTTGTGATGGATGCAATTGTAACGGGTAAACCCATTAACCTTCCAAGTATGATTTTATGGTATATAGCCGACTGTGGAGGTAAGAGAAAATCAAGCTTGCCCTATGGCATGATCCTCACTAAAATTTTCCAGAGCCAAAGGATTGTCATTTCTGATAGTGAGCCTATGAGGAACTTGAGATACACAGATTTTTACAGTTTAACCACTATACATAGGATGAGATTTGTTAAGAAGAACAGAAAATGGGAAAGGAAAGGGTTGATAGAGGAAAGAGCAGCGGATGCTGAGGCACCGGGACCATCGGTTAGACACTCTTCGCCTGCACCTCCGAGCCCTCCTATTTCTGCTCCTGCTCCTACCCCTGCTCCGTTGTTTGATCAAGCTTCATCTTCATCAGTTGGCTTCACAAAACTTCAGTTAAGGCAACTCAAAGGCCTTTTTGATGATCAGTCAGAAAAATTAAAATCAGAGTTTGAATACAAGTTTATGAATCTCAAGGAAACTCTTTACTCTTTGGATAACCGGATCACCAAAATAGAATCTACTCTCAGCACTTCTTCAGAGTCTTTAAGTGGAGATCTTAAGAACATATTTGAAGAACTTAAAGATGTCTGCGGAGATGGCGAAATATATTCTAAATGCAACGCTGAGCTACAAGATAAAATTTTGACTGCTTGCACCTTTGTGGATGAGAGACTAAAGGACTATGTGAAGATACAAACTGATGGAATGAAAAACATAATTGATCATTTGACTAGGATTGTTAGGACTCACTTTTAATGTTTTAGATACTCAGTCCTTGCAATGTATTGAAGTTAATGTTATGTTTTACATTTTGGTATCAATGTATTAGACACTTTGATGTAATGAATTATCTTTTTTGAATACTCAATGTATTTCTTCCTATTATCAATGAATGAATGATTTTGTTAAATCAAATCTTGAATGAATGAAATATTTATTGCTTCTCTACCTTTTTGTTGATAACAAAAAAGGGGGAGAGTTTTATAGTTTTATAACTGTATATGCATATGGGAGAAATTGATTAATCAAATGATATTAAAATGATTGAATGAATGAGATGGGATATTTATTTAAGTTTCATAGGGGGAGCTACCTCATTCAGGGGGAGCCTAAGCCTATTTATGAAATCAAAATAAATTCATAAATCAATCATGCATAAACTCATTGTTTTTGTCATCATCAAAAAGGGGGAGATTGTTGGGGAGATTGTTGAAAAATTATATGCCCCAATCCTATTGATTTTGATGATTACCAAAAGCCATGAGTACATTAAAAGATGTAATGAGTTTATTTACATGAGCAATGAATTCATTTAGAACAATGAATGAGAATGTTAAAGTATAACTTTAATCAAATTGAAAGTAACTTCATGTTCAATGTTTATGCTTTCAAAAAGAAATTCAATACTTAATATTTTAATCAATGAGTTTTTGAAACATTTCTTGAATTGATTCCTAATGTCAATTTTATTATATTCAAGTCAAAATAATGATTTAAAATGAATCTGGAATGAATTTAAAGTCAATCAGAAAACTTTCTGATTTTTGATACGTTCCGGAGCCGACTCTTGAGTTTCAGAGTCGACTCCACTCAGAGTACCGAAATGACTATCTGTCTCGAGTCGACCCACGTAATTTCTCGAGTCGACCCCCGATTCTGTCGAGCCGACTCCATGACTGTGCGAGTCGACTTTGCTCAGACACCAGTGGTGTGTTTTTCTGAGCACTTCGCGAGTCGACCCCTAACTTTTCATGAGTCGACCCCCGACTGTCAGGAGTCGACACTTGATTTTTGATGAGTCGATCCTTTGACTTTCTGAACATTTCTATTTTTAGTATCATGACCTCGAGCCGACTCGCGGAAAGCATGAGTCGACTCCAGCAAATCTGGGCAAAATTTTTCCGAATGCCAACTCAGCGTCAACGGTAAGATTTTTGATTAACGGTTATTTTTCTTTGTTTCCAACGGCTATATTTTTGCAGAATCTATAAATAGAGAAGCCGTTTTCAAATCAAAGAGATACACATAGAGAGATATTCATTTCAAGAGAAAAGAAAAGAAAAAATCGAAAAAACAGAGCTTCATTTGAAAAAATCCGTGATTCAAAATAGAGTGAAAGAAAGAGTGTGAAATCCAAGGAAGCTCCTTCTGTGTTCAAGCTCAACAATCCAAGGAAGCTTCAGAAGAAAATCCAAGAGCTATTCAAGAGCATCTCAAGTAATTTTCAACACTCAAAAAGAAGAGGAAAAGCTCAAATCAACTCCAACGTACATTCCGTAAAGAATCCAAGCTGAGGCCCGATTCTACCCTTCAAAGGAGTTGAGGAAAAGAGGAAAAGAAGAAAAGCTCAAAGCCAACCAACTGCAAATCAGGCTTTTCTAAACTTTATTCTTACATTTGTTTATCTGCTCATTAAGGAGCTTTGTAACTAAAAAACAACATTTCTATTCTTTGTGTCTAGTTCAATCTGGGGGATTGAACTAGTTGAGGTAGTATTACCTCGATACAAGCTTGGCAAAGCTTGGGTTAGGGTTTTTGTGCTGGTGAGCCCTTGAAAACCAGCTGGGTTTATTGTGCACCCGGGAAAACAACAAGTTTGAGTTGTGAGCTTGTAAAACAACTCTGCTGTAATCTAGGGTGATTATAGTGTGGACCCAAGTAAATCTTGGGAGTGGACGTAGGTGTTGGATACACCGAACCACTATAAACTCTTTGTGTTTGCCGTGCTTCCATTGACTCTTTCTCTATCTCTGTTTTATTCACTGCACTTTGTATTTGCATTGCTATTGCCTTCATTCTTATTAAGCAAACATTTTTTAAAAGGTTAATTTTTTAAAGAACCCAATTCACCCTCCCCTCTTGGGTTGTTATCTGGGCCAACAATGTCCCGTTACCTGAGCAAGGTGCAATTCCAAGCCTCTCGGTTCTCTTACTTCCGTGTCAGCTACATTCTCCGAGCAAAGAATACTAGGGCCGACGTGCTTTCCCGTCTGGCCACTTCGGCCGACGGGACGCTGGGAAGAACATATGTGGAGCACCTCCAGGCCCCAAGCATTGAAGTTGCGGATGAAGCATTACCGGTTGAGCAAGGGCCCTCCTGGATGGATACCTACGTCTGATATTTGACCAACGACGCTCTCCCAGAGAACCCCGCTGAGGCCAGACTACTCAGGCGAAGGGCCCCAAGGTTCCTGATTATGGATGGGAAGCTTTATCGAAGATCATTTTCATACCCGGTCCTTAGGTGCGTGGGACCGACAGAATCAGACTACATCATGCGGGAGATCCATGAAGGCATCTACGGAAGTCACCTGGGGGGCAGAGCCCTAACTTACAAGGCCCTACGACAGGGGTACTTTTGGCTGACCATGAAGGAGGATGTAGCCGAGCTCGTTAAGAGATGTGATAGCTGTCAGCGCCATGCTAATATCCAGCGACAACCGACGCCTCAGTCAACCCCCTTGGTGGCACCCTGGCCCTTCGCCCAGTGGGGTATGGATATCCTGGGACCATTTCCCCTGGCCTCCAGATAGCGCAAGTTCCTCCTGGTGGCCGTTGATCACTTCACCAAGTGGATTGAAGCCGAGGCCCTTGCTAAGATCATGGAAAGCAAGGTAAGATCCTTCTTTTGGAAGTCCATTATATGTCGGTTCGGACTACCACACACCTTGGTCACCGACAATGGCCGGCAGTTTGACAACACACCTTTCCAGAAATTCTGCTCCGAACTGGGCATCAGCCAGAGATTCACTACCGTCGAGCACCCTCAGACAAACGGGGTAGCCGAGGTAACTAATCGCATCATTCTCCAAGGACCGAGAACCCGGCTGGACGATTGTAAGGGACGATGAGTGGAGGAGCTCCCCAATGTGCTATGGGCCTACCACACAATGCCACGAGCCCCCACCGGTGAGACCCCATTCAGCCTAGTCTTTGGGTCCGAAGCTATCATCCCGATGGAGGTAGGCTCCCAGAGCCCTTGGGTAGAGTCGTACAACGAGGAAGACAACCCAGACCGGCTGCAAGCCAGCCTCAACCTAGTGGAGGAAGTGCGAGACCGAGCGCAACTTTGGATGGCGGTCTACCGGCAATGGGCCGCTAAATATTACAACGCCCGTGTGCGTCCCAGGACTTTCCTGCCGGAAGACCTGATCCTTCGATGAGCTGAAGTCTCGAAGCCAATGAAAGGGGGTAAGCTGGCTCGAATTGGGAAGGGCCTTACTGGATCACCGAAGCGCTCCGCCATGGAGCATACAAGATTGAAGAGCTAGATGGAAAACCACTTCCCCGGACATGGAACGCTGACAACCTCTGTCGGTACTATCAGTAGTACATCCCTTTCTTACATTAAATATCTTGCTTGTATTCCTCTGGGTCTTCACCCGTCATTTCGTATTAATAAATGTGGGTTCTAGTACCTCAGAGTAGCAACTTAAGCCCGACCCCGGTCGGCACAAAAGCCCTGGGCCAGCCAGGCACAAAGCCCAGTGTACCATTGGCAGAGCGGCGTGCTGTCGGCTCTCGGCAACTTAAGCTCGACCCTGGTCGGCACAAAAGCCCTGGGCCAGCCAGGCATAAAGCCCAGTGTACCACTGGCAGAGCGGCATGCTGCCGGCTCTCAGCACTTAAGCCCGACCCCGGTCAGTACAAAAGCCCTGGGCTAGCCAGGCACAAAGCCCAGTGTACCACTGGCAGAGTGACACACCGTTGGCTCTCAGCAGCTTAGATCTGACCCCAGTTGGCACAAAGCCCTGGGCCAACCAGGCACAAAGCCCAGTGTACCACTGACAGAGCGGCGTGCTGCCGGCTCTCAGCAACTTAAGCCCGACCCTGGTCGGCACAAAAGCCCTGGGCCAGCCAGGCACAAAGCCTAGTGTACCACTGGCAGAGCGGCGTGCTGTTGGCTCTCAGCAACTTAAGCTCGATCCCGGTTGGTACAAAAGGCCTCGGCCAGCTAGGCACAAAGCCCAGGGTACCACTGGCAGAGCGGCGTGCTGCCGGCTCTCAGCAACTTAAGCCCAACCCCGGTCGTCACAAAAGCCCTGGGCCAGCCAGGCAGAAATCCCAGTGTATCACTGGCAGAGCGACGTGTTGCCGGCTCTCAGCAACTTAAGCCCGACCCCGGTCGGCAGAAAAGCCCTGGGCCAGTCAGGCACAAAGCCCAGTGTACCACTGGTAGAGCGGCGTACTGCCGACTCTCCGCAACTTAAGCCCGACCCTGGTCGGCACAAAAGCCCTAGGCCAGCCAGGCACAAAGCCCAGTGTACCACTGGCAGAGCGGTGTGCTATCGGCTCTCAGCAACATAAGCTCGACCTCGGTCGGCACAAAAGCCCTGGGCCAGCCAGGCACAAAGCCCAGTGTACCACTGGTAGAGCAGCATGCTGTCGGCTCTCAGCACTTAAGCCCAACCCTGATCGGCACAAAAGCCCTGGGCCAGCCAGGCACAAAGCCCTGTGTACCACTGGTAGAGCGGCGTGCTGCCGGCTCTCAGCAACTTAAGCCCGACCCCGGCCGGCACAAAAGCCCTGGGCCAGCCAGGCATAAAGCCCAGTGTACCACTAGCAGTGCAGCGTGCTGCCGGCTCTCAGCAACTTAAGCCCGACCCCAGTCGGCACAAAAGCCCTAGGCCAGCCAGGCACAAAGCCCAGTGTACCACTGGCAGAGCGGCGTGCTGTCGGCTCTCAGCAACTTAAGCCCGACCCCGATCGGCATAAAAGCCCTGGGCTATCTAGGCACAAAGCCCAGTGTACCACTGGCAGAGCGGCGTGCTGCCGACTCTCAGCAACTTAAGCCCGACCCTGGTCGGCACAAAAGCCCTGGGCCAGCCAGGCACAAAGCCCAGTGTACCACTGGGAGAGCGGTGTGCTGTCGGCTCTCAGCAACTTAAGCCCGACCCCGGTCGGCACAAAAGCCCTGGGCCAGCCAGGCACAAAGCCCAGTGTACCACTGGCAGAGCGGCATGCTGCTGGCTCTCAGCACTTAAGCCCGACCCCGATCGGCAGAAAAGCCCTGGGCAAGCCAAGCACAAAGCCCAATGTACCACTGGCAGAGCGACGTGCTGCTGGCTTTTAGTAACTTAAGCCCGACCCCGGTCGGCACAAAAGCCCTGGGTCAGCCAGGCATAAAGCCCAGTGTACCACTGGCAGAGCGGCGTACTGCCGGCTCTCAGCAACTTAAGCCCGACCCCGGTCGGCACAAAAGCCCTGGGCCAGCCAGGCACAAAGCCTAGTGTACCACTAGCAGAGCGGCGTGCTGCCGGCTCTCAGCAACTTAAGCCCAACCCCGATCGGCACAAAAGCCCTAGGCCAGCCAGGCACAAAGCCCAGTGTACTACTGGCAGAGCAGCGTGCTGCCGGTTCTTAACAACTTAAGCCTGACCCCAGTCGGCACAAAAGCCCTGGGCCAGCCAGGCACAAAGCGCAGTGTACCACTGGCAGAGCGACACACCGTTGGCTCTCAGCAGCTTAGATCCGACCCCAGTCGGCATGAAAGCCCTGGGCCCGCCAGGCACAAAGCCCGGCGTACCGTTGGTGGAGCGACGTGCAAGCGGCTCGGGAGGCTCGATTTTATCTTGACCTTCTGAGTCCTACGCTCTGTCGGTAACTGGGAGTTCGTACCTCCCGACCCCAAGATTTGGTCCTACAAAGCCAAGTTGAGGCTACTCAAGAGTAAGTTACAGATTACTCGATACCGACGAAGCCCCTAAGGGTCCCGCGTCGGCTGCCAAAGAGTTTGAAGTGACAGTTGCAATCAAGTGGAGACAAATCTCATTGAAAGGAGTGTATTTCATTAATTTGAAAGTACTTACAAAATGCTGACCAAGTCGGACTTACAAAAACAAAATGATAATACAATATAGGGCTCATAGGTCAGCAGGTGCGTCCTCATCATCAGAAGAGCCCATCTCGGAGAGGCGGTCCGGCTCCACTTCAAGGGCCTAGGGAAATTTAAGTCTCGAGCCACCTTTTCCTTCCCACGCTAGAACCCTTGAAGGTATGCCCCCATCGAAGCTTCGGTCAGCTCATCCATGAAATGCTCGGACGCCCGAAATTCTTCGATGACTCTGGCGGTCCTGACTTCGATAACTGCCTCCACCTCAGCCGCTAGAGCTCCCCTCTCAGCAGCCAGGGCTGCCACTGCTATCCTCTCGGCCTCCAGGGCTAGATTCCTTTCCTCCTCCGCTCCCTTCGCCCTGTCTTCGGCCTCCCTCACTTTATCCTCCGCCCTCCTTGCCTTTTCTTCAGCCACACTCACCTGACTCTCGGCCGCCTGGATGGTTGCGACCAATTCGGAGATGTGCAGGTCCCTGGCCGCGACGACATTCTCGGCCTCCATGAGCTGGTTGAGGGCCGCTCACAGGCGGTTGGATTCAATCTCTGCCCGGTTCTCAGCTGCTTTTATTTCATCAGCCCGGACGGTCTTGGCTGATTCTAAGGCCTTCTCGGCCATTTCTGCTCGAGTGCAAGCATCCTCGGCCTCTTTTTGGGCCTCCCGCACGATGGTCTTTTCGCCATGGATAACTTTCTTGGCGATAGCCAGGGAGTTTGCAATCTGCATGCAAGCCCCATGTCAAAAGAAGAGGAACAAAAAGAAATTTGAAAGCGGAGAGCGGATAGTCTATTTACCTTGACTAAGGCCGCGTAGAATTCATGGAAGAATGTAGTCGCCTTCAAATGGCTGAGCTCCTCCTGAACCTCCGGTATGAAGATTGATGAGATGAGCCGCTCCACCCGGTGCCCATCGTCTAGGACAGAGTCCCGAGACAACCCCCGCCTAGCCCTACTCCCTCCGGCAGCTCCGGCGGTCTCGGATTTGGCGCATGGAGAGCTGCTCACTGGCGTCCGCTCCGGGGGTGGGCATGCTGTTTGTGATGGTCCCTTGCCCCAGTCCCTTGCAACTTCGGGGGGGGGGGGGGGCTGGTTCGCAGAGGGCGGGAGGCCCCCCCACCGCCGTTGGCTCCTCTGCGGCCAACTCCTCCATGGCCGGCTCCGCCTCCATAGCCGACTCGCCTGTTACTGCCGGCTCCTCCGTGGCCGGCGCCTCTGTTGCCACTCCCCCGCTTACAATCCTTTCAAGAGGGGTGTCGGCCGTCAAGTCGATCTCAGGGGCGACCGGAGGCTCTTGCGGTGCGGATGGCTCTAGTGCCCGCACTATCGGGCATTTTGGGTCTGGTGCTCGCCGCCCCTCGCTCGGTCCCTCTTAGGCCTTCCTTTTGGTGGCGGCCTTCATGAGTCGGTGTGCTGGGATTTTCATGGCTGCGCAGTATCGACCGGGGTCAAAAAAAAAAAAATGATGAGCGAGAGCCAAGGCAAGACTTTGGTTAAGTACAGGGAGACTTACCAAACTGGGAGATAAGACCCGCCGACCGGAGGTTTTCCTCCGTCAGGAGCAGGCTATACTGAGGAATTTCGGTGGACAACAGCTGCCCTAGCGCCTCTCTATCTTCGGGGTGGACAGTGGAATTTGCATTGCCTCGGGGGTCAGGGTCTCCCCATCGGGACTTTACTTGGCCAATGTTGGCGAAGAAAAATCGGGATTTTCAGCCTTTAACGGAAGAAGGGAGAAGGAGTTTAAGGACGCGGTTGGGCCTGGGCTGGAACAGCCACTAACCTTTCTGAGACCGGAGGATATAAAAGGAACGGAAGAGAGAGACTCGCGGGGTGATGTGGAGGTGATGGAAAAGGATAACGAAGGCACAAATGACACGTAAGGAATTTGGGACCAGTTAGGAAGGAGTTAAGGAATAATAGTCAAGGAGGTTAACGAAGAAGGGATGAAAGGGTAAGCGGAGGCCCACCCTCAGGGAAATCTTATAGATGGCCCACCCGACCCGGTCGGGATGAGATCACCCTGTCGTCAGGGGACGGGAGATAGAGCTCAATATCCCAAGGAATTTGGTAACGGGCCTGGATGTTTGCCAAGTCGTTGCCCGTTACCGTGGAGACGGCCCCTTCCGGGGATTCCGCCCCCACACTCGAGGAGGTGCCAGCCCTCGCCTAGCGACCTCTCGGTGGATTCCGGCCAGCCGCCGCCGAGCGCCTCCCTGCGGGAGCCTCCCCGGCGACCCACCGCTGGGCTAGAGGGACGTGATCCTCCAGATCGGAGGACCACTCAAGGGGTGAAGAAGGAGGAGATGGAGAAGCTTGAGGCCTCTCGGGCGAGGAACGATTCTCCGAATCGTCCTCCGTAGACCAAGACTGGGAACTCATTGCGAGATGAAAGATTGAAGAAGCCTAGGAGGAACAAAGAGCTAACCTGGGGAGGAAGTGACGAACGCGAGCTCTCGAGTTGCAGAGGGAACCAGGAAGCAGAAAACTAGAAAGCAGAGGGAGAAGACGACGATAACAGGAATAGAATGGCCGCTTTCGACCCTCTACTCAGGTTTTATTCAGTTTCAAACTGTCCTGCCGCGCCTCGACCGCCACGCGGGCTCCCATAACAAGCTGGATTGCCTAGGAAATCGCTGAGCGTGAGATACAATTCGCCTCCAGCCAATGGTAGGACACCGATGACGTCGCCGTTATGATGGATAATGATGGCGCGACTTTCCTCACGGACTTCAACGGATAAACCCTGCTTCAAGGACGATCACCACAAATCGGGTGGATATCATTGGCCGCCCCATCACATCCCTGTGCTGCCCGCATAAAATCGTTGCAGCGCCCATAGTCACGTGTCTGGAGGCGGTTCGTAAAGGGTGGGGATCAGCCATTTGGGAGGTGACACCCCTTTCACTTTACTGGGGCGGGCATCTGATATGGCTGATCCTGCGCCGTTAGAATGAACGGCAAAGATAGCGGCAGCTGACGGGAGCCATATCAACCACCGAGACCTCCCTCTCGGTCTCGGGGCGCATGAACAGTATATCAACCCCCGAGACCTCCCTCTCGGTCTCGGGGCGCATGAACAGTATATCAACCCACGAGACCTCCCTCTCGTTCTCGGGGTGCATGAACCGTATATCAACCCCTGAGACCTCCCTCACGGTCTCGGGGCACATGAATGGTATCTCAATCCCAGGCGCATGGTCAGGCCGCTCTGGGCCACCTGGCGTGCCCACATAATCCATCGGACATCCATGCCAGAGGGTGTTCATACCTCATAACGGCGTATGATCCGTTGTATCCCTGTCACTGTGCATGGCCATACCCCGTTACGGTATGCAGACCACCACCTGTCTGTTGCTGTGCACGATCATGTCCAGTGGTGGTACGCACCAAACACGACCCCAGATGCGAGACATCTGTGAGGTCGTACTGGCAGGTAACTCATGATACAACCGGTGTGTACAATGACAGTACGACCTGTCATCGTCGGCCCCGTATTTTGTTCGTTATGGAACTGGACTCCTAAAAATCAGTAATCTTGGGGAATAGAAAGGGGACATTCGAACAGATATAAAAGCACGCGCCCGCACTGTGAGTGAGGAGGCTTGAACTCTGATTTTTTAGTTTTCTTTCTACTAGCTAAAACCCTAACTGTTTCAGCTCCCTTCTGCTGAGCAGTTCTCATCTGATCCCAAGTGACTAACTTGAGCGTCGGAGGGTCTCCACCGGAGCATCCGATCTTCGGGGACTTTTCTTGCAGGGGTCCGAAGAGAAGGACGTTCATCTTCCCCGACGCTTGAAGAAGGTGACTTGGCGTCATCACGTATCACTTTGTTAATTAACTTAGCTATTTGCATTAACTATACTTTCAATTTTAAGTGATACGATGTCATAATAAGACCTCAAAAGTGTAATATTTTTGAAATATGAAAGGCTGAACTATAACAATTAAAAGCTTAACTATCAAAATAACTTTTAAGTGATATTTTTTTCATCAAATTTTTATTAATATATATTCAAAAATTATGGCTAACAGATTTGTCTCCGTCTACGATCATCACCCCGGACCATTAATCGGTTTAGCTCAAGTATATCATGGTCTCAAGCTGACCAACTTGCAAACTTTATTGTCCGGTTTGTGTGTGTATTGCCCACTTCCATAGCCGGCATCGTTAAGCTTCATCCATCCAAGATTAGTTGGCTATGTAGTCCAGAAGAATCGAAGGAACCTGTTACTTTTTTCTGATTAAAAACAAAGGAAATGTCATTTTCTCGTACATCATCTTGGTTTTTCTTGGGCTGAGCGTGGTTTGACCCAGCTATAAATGACCTAATATTGACCGGGCCTCGGGTAGACTATATTGGGCTAAAGGCATCCTACGCTGGACTTCCTTCAAGCTTTTGTACACCGTGAGCTGTGCCCCAATTACTTTTCTAAATTGAAAAAGCCTTCCTCCACTGCATGCCATGCAGGAGTGCATATATCTTACATACTGACTAGCCAATGGCCATGTATATATATAAACTGTACATATGATGCATAAAAGATAAAATTATTTTTAATATATGCAGTCGCACATGCGTATGATCAATCACCATATGTGGTGTGCATGATTGGCACCGCACCTAATGCACAAAGTCTTTTTTCTAAGTTAGCTGGAATTTGGTTGACTAGTTTGGATTGAAAGTTCCTTCTAATATCAACCACCCCAAATATAAGGTATTTCTTAACATAACCTCAATCCTTTGTCACTGTACTTCAAAGTAAAATTTTAATATAATTTAAGTAATTATAATAAAGCTTTATTTGGGATAGTTATCAATCCAAATATTGAGAAAAACAGCAACTTTATCATCCATTCTAAATATTATTGAATTTAAGGATCCGGTAGTATATTTTAATAATAATAAAAATATTAATTAAAAACTAATATTATACTTTAATTTATAATAATAATAAATTAAGATATGAGTAAAAGATTATCTAACACATTTGAACTCAAGTTACATGTAAAAAGTTTAAAACATAGTAGAACAATGAAAGATTAAATACCTTTCAATTCAAGAATGTTTAAGGAAATGATTTACATATTGTAATTTTATTTTTTCCTAAGAACTTATTATAAAACACGATAAGAGAATAAGTGTAAAGGCTCAAACACTTTAAAATTAATTAGATTAGGGTTTGGATAAAATTAATGAAAACTAATCATGAAAAAATCCAAGATTAGGAATGAGCGGCTGATCGGACTTGATTGTGGTAAAGAACTGCCTAAAAGACAGTTCTCTATCTCGCTTGATGGTCGATTGCCATGGGTTAGAGTGTTCGATCAATCACCCTAGCGTATGATGATTGACTGTAGAGTTTTGACAATCCCAACGATTATATTTTTATGAAAAAGTCTTTTTGTACCACATGCGGTGCAGGAATGCACGCCCGCGTGCGCATGTAGACCATGTTTGCATGCATGAAAGGATGAAATTGTTCTTGGCACGTATGGCCGCATGCATGCGCGACCTACACCGTGCCCAATGCATAAAGTTCTTTCCTATTTTTATTTGATCATTGAAGTTGCTTTTGAGGCCGCATAATCATACTATCTAAGATTTATAATTTGAGGACTTGTGGGCTAGTTTGGACATGAAAAGGATGGAATTTTGTTAAAAAAATCTTGTGACAAAGATTTCTTTGAGCCTCATGTATCTATACTATCTTTTCATATTTAGTGCTTCAATTGTATATATGTGAGTAAGCTTATTGCTTCTTTTATATAAGAGAAGTTTGAATTCCTCCTAAGCCCGATAAAAAGAAAATAATGGATTCATCCTTAGTTTGACAAAAAGATTATAAGGGTTCCTCCTAAGTCCAGAAAATAAAGCATATAAGGGTTTGATCCTCATCTAATTAAGAGGATTGATATCTTAAAGATTCCAAGAAGTCTTGAATAATGAGTGTAGGTAAGAAACATTGAACTATTATAAAAATTTTAGTGCCTTACTTTTCTTGCTCTTTATTTACTTGCAATTCATCTTATGTTCTTATCTTATCTATTTTAAATTTATATTTAGTTTAATACTTGGTACATGCTTTGTTTTCAAATTATTCACTTGTCTTTGTCTTTTAAATTTAAGATTTTGGGCTGTCCTAGGCCTAACAGATATAAGATATTTCCTGACGCAGTCCTAATCTTGGTGTACTTCAAAAGTGAAATTTTAATATGATTTAATTAATTATAGCAAGGCTTTGTTTGGAGCAATCATTAGCCCTAGCTATTGGAAACAACCGTAGGTAGCTGATAGCCAACATTTGTTGGTACCAAAAGTCAAGGCATATGTATTGGTAGGAGGGCCTTGGGCCTGCAAGATTTTACAAGTTCCCTAGCAATAGTAAAGGATATTGAAAGCTTTTTCTAATTTTTTAAAACGGGCCGTTTATGAAAAATTTAATTATTATAATATATAAATATAATAAAATCAGGCTAAAAAAAAAGTAGTTTCATATTATTTAATTTATACACTCAACTCAATTTAACTCAGCTTTTTTCGACTACATGAAATCGGCTACATGAATCTATTTTCTTCAATAGTAGATTTATGTTTTAGAGGATCTAATAAAGTTTTACATTGGAATTAAATTTATACACTATGGCATTCCATTATTAGTTTTCTTGTACGTGACCTTAACAATCTGTTAACGAAAATATAACCCAAGTGATAAAAAAAAGCAATATGATCAGTTCTTGGTTTTCTTGGAGGAAAATTATAGCCTAACATCATCCCTCCGGAGAAGATTCTTAGCTTTGCTTGGCTGCTTAGTCCCTCTCTCCGGCGTGCCAACCAGGACCAAAAAAAAAAAAAAAATTAAATTGGTCATTCAGTTTTAAGTTGAATTCTATCGGATTAGAGCTCTGAGGCCAACATTAAATTGGTCTATGTGGACCACGAAATGAAGATAATCCTCATTGGTTGTTCAGAAATGAAGATTATCCTATCATTTGTGGACAAAGGCACCGAAGCTGTCGTTGTTAACAAATTTAAAGCCGAGGCCAGCCAATGTCTCGAAATATTTAGCGTTCAAACAAAAGCTTCGATCACAGAATCTATTCCCTATCAACGAAAAAAAAAAAATCGACCACCAACGGTCGTCGCCACCGGATCTCCCTCCCACTCCACCCCACACCGCCACCCGTACGCCCCCCCGTCCACATGAAGCCCTAACGTTGGCAACTGCCACGTGTGACCGGTTTAGGTGGACCGTTGGCATCAGATGGACCCGAAAGCGACGTATATTCCTTATGGTGGACTCAACCGGCTGGACCACGGGAAGAGCATAGGGAGCCGGTGTTGCGGTGGCGCGGGCCCGCCGTTGCCGGCGAGAGTGGAGACAGCGATCCAACGGATCTGATTGTCCCGACAATGTGCGATCTGTAGCGAATATTGAAGTTGGACGCTATACATGTCGGCCAGTCATGTGGTCAAGATGGTCAGCAGTAGGGGTGCAACTTGGGCCGGGTTCAATCCGAATCCGGCCCGCAGAACTCAATTTGCAGCAGTACTCAAACTCTAATTTGCTTAACCCGAACCCGAAGGATCCGGGTTGAACCCGGACCAATTTACAACTTGGGCCGGGTTAGGGTTGCAGTTAATCCGAACCGAGAAAACCCAACCCGCAAAGCCACAAGCTGGTGTTGTGGAAGTAATGATTTAGCCTTGTTTGTTAGGTTTAAAGTATATAGAGCTAACAATGTTTGTGGAAGTGATGATTCTTGGTATGAACATTCCATCAGAATCTTCATTACCTTTTAAAATGAGCAATATACTTTTAACCATTGCATTTTATCATGTAATGTTGGTGGGCCAAACTAGTATCTTTATTTTTTTTAATTATCTTCTTTGAGCTAATATGAAGTTTGCCCATCTGAGAAGAGCATCTAGAAAAGGGGTGATGAGTAAAAAATCAGAGAGCTTTGGATGTCGAATGCAGTCTCGCTACTTGGAAAAGATCTCTCATACCAGACTTATGTGGTCTTCTAACTGGCTCTTTATATCGTCTCATACGAAGGATAAATGTGACTTCATCTGATTGTCCCGACAATGTGCGATCTGTAGCGAAATATTGTTTCAAAAGCTTGGAGCGCTATACTATGAATTCGAAACTCAACCCGAACCCAGGTTTTACCAAATAGGGTTAGGGTTAGGGTTGGTTTCATGAGCCCGAGTTGGTCAGCAGGCATCAAAGAAAAATCTACTCTCTTTTTTTTTTTTTTAAAGATACCATGGGTTTCCATTTCAAGGGCATAAATAATTATATATATTAAATTACCAACCTAGCATTTATGGATCAAAAAACCTTTTAGTCCGCAAACTTTCCCTCAAAAATATTTTTGGCTCTCAAATTTTTAGCTATTATAATTTAATCTCTCACGTTTTAAATATGTTACATTCTTAATATTTTATTATATAATATCAATTAAGATTGACAAAATAATTAGCATATCATCTTATCAATCTATATACGTATTTGTGTTAGAATGATATATATCTCAGAGTGCAATATTCTTAAAATATGAGCAATTAGACTATCATAGCTCAACGTTTTAGAGCTAAAATAAATTTTAAATGAAACTTTAGTATCCAGAAGTATATTTAAGTCAATTTTTTCCCCAAATTACTTCAATGCATCATCTTATTTCACTCAATTCCATACCTTAACATGAAAAGCAATGGGTTACGATAATCTAAGAATCAATCATAGAGAATTAGAAATCTTAGATATACCACATAACTAAGAAAAAAAAGGCTATTAACTATTAATAAGTACCATCCGAAGGAAAAAAATCAAATAATATTTATTAATAATATTTAGTTTTTTTGAGCATTTTTATGATGATTGTTGATCCCTCATCCAACTTTTATAATTAAGAAAAGAACATTTAATAAATTTAAAATTATAAAATAATAAATGATAAAAAAAAATTTCTATCCCGCAACCAATTCATAAATATCTTCGTTTTGTATACATGGATGGTATATTGTACTCAATATTTCATAAATATCTTCCCCTAAACTCTAGCTTCCCAACTCGTTTTGCCGTCACGTGGCAGGTTGTAAACGGTGGTGATATCTTTTCATGGTTAGAGGATGAGAGGAACAAAAAAAAAAAAAAAAAAGTGGTCCATGAGTAGGCCATTAAATCCATGGCTAGAGTCCTTGTCATTGCTGCAATCGTCCACATCTTTCATATCTTTGAATTGCCTTAGCATCAGCTGTCTCGAGTCCGTTTTAATGATGATAACTTTAAATTGAATGAGAGAGCAAATTATGTGATGTGGAATGTTTGTCGTAGTTTTCTTGTCCATTGGACAAGTGGAAAGCTAGCATACCATAAGTTTGTTATGGATAATCGCGATGCCAACAACAATTGACGGAAAGACCTTCCAGAGAGCTCTGCATTGCTTGAGAACCAAGCTTCAGTGGAAAAAAATATAGGAAACCAGAATCAGGGTAGAAATGTGTGGCCCTCGAACAAATTTTACTTTGTGTACAAAACTATTATATAACTCAAAATATAAAATACTGGATACAAATATGCATTTCTATATATGTACGTGAATACAAATAGGATAAATAATAATGGCAAAATCATTGAACTATGATTGCTTATGATAAAAAGATCACAATGATTCTCCTCACAAATATTCTTATTTCACTCTTAAAAAATAGTGATTATGGATACTGATATAGTATATAAGCTGGCTAACATACTTGGTGATGTTACGTGATAGGGCTAAAAGGTGACATGATGCAGTTAATCAGATCATATCCACTCAAAGAGAAAAGTTTTAATCCGTAGAGATTTTCGTTAAGTAGAAATTGATGACCTCCAGTCTAGAAAAGAATCTTAAATTTTACTTGAAAGAAACTCCACTAAAAGTGCCATTATATCTAGATTCAGCTCATCAAAGCTATCCATTAAATAGTAATCAAATCCATGCTAATAAAAACAACCTTAGAATTAAGATGAATGAATTAGAAAAATCCAATTTTAGATCTCTAGAGCATTATCTTGTAGGACTCCAGACCTCATTTTTCTCTTTCCACTATATTTTAGGCTAACTTGAACATCGAAGGATCTTACTGGAAGACAACCTCCAAGCCTTCCTAGCTTATCTTTTCTCTTTTTCTTATAAGAGTGTGTGCATCAAGTGGTTGGAAAAAATATTCTACCATTCGAGTCAAGACTCATTTGGTTTGTTAGCATTCGGAAGCCACTTTCAAATGATGTTGTCTGTGTGAACTGAGTAAGAGCATTTAGCTATGCTGTCTAAGAGAATATCAAGGAGTTAATAATAATGTCTAAGCAATACTAGCCATACTGAAGTTGACTTATAAAACTTTATTGAGGGTTCGATCGAACGAGATCCTTCCCCACCAGTGATAGCGGTCACCAGGACTTATTTAATGCCACCTACTAGTGTTCTGAGATATTAATGAACTTGGTCCAGAATGTGATTAGTTAAAGTTATAGCTCTAAAGATCAATATAGAGTTGATTAGAGGGCTCTTCAAATTATTAGCACTGATTTTCCTCAACCAAAACTCAATGAGAACCCTTAAAAATACCAGAGTAGAGAAACTAGGGGTGCCTGCTAAGATGATCAATCTAAGGAAGAACCTTAAGACTAACTATCACGATAAAAAGAATACTCCTACAATTAGCCAACGTTAGATAGATTGGCAACTAAGGGAAATTCAATAGAGAATCGAAGAAGACATAGGGCATGTTTGAGGTAGGAGGTAGACCTATCTAATGCACTTAACAGAGAAGCCTAATTATTTAAATTGGCTTACTTGAATTATTATGACTAGTCACTTGAAATCAATCTAGTCGACCTAAAGAAGTTGGTTGATAAAAAAACTAACTTCTCAAGATTAATACGAGCAAAATTAGCTTTGAGTTGTTAGAGAAAAAAAATGATTTAAACGAAGCTTGTCGCTCAAAGTTGAGCCATTAAAGTATGAGGAGCCATTTTCGGTAGGGGAGTGTTGATGTCTAAGTTGATCAGCAAAGATTCCTTAAGTGCCGACTTTAATTAGTAAAGCTTTCTCAAGTTCAAGTGCGAACCTTAATCATCAGAGCTTTTTTGAGTTTAGGCATTGATCTCGATTGGCAAAACTTCTTGAAGTCCAAGCACTGTCCTTGATTAATAATTTTTCTTCGAGTTCGAGTGCCGACCTTATTTAGTGATGCTTCTTCAAGTTTGGACATTAACTTTGATTAACAAAGCTTTCTCAAGTATGGATGCCGACCTTGATTAGCAAAGCTTCCTCAAGTTTGAGCATCGACCTCAATCAATAATGCTTCCTCAAGTCTGTATGCAGACTTTGATCGGTAATGCTTCCTCTAGTCCAGATGCTGATCGATCGATAGGACTTTCTTATGTTTGAGTATTAACCTTGATTGATAAAGCTTCTTTAAATCTAGGCGCTAATCTTAATTAGTAAAACTTTAAGTCATAGGCTTTGAATTGAGAGAATTAATCTCAGAAGAAAGATCCCAACAAGGTCTTATGTGCCAATTTGAGAGTTCATTTTCAAAATGAATCATCTTTAACAACACCCTAAGCCAACCTAAAATTGGTGAAGGTTCAACTTAAAGTCGCTTTGACTTAAAGAACTTTAGAAAGTATAGTAGAATACTTAAATCCAGTGCAACAAAGAAGTGATGACTGCTAACAAAGCCAACTAAGCAAATTTAGTAGGTCACATATTGAGCTGACCTAGATTAGTGATACGCAACACATTGAGATTGGCCAAAATATCAAGACCGACCAATGCCCATGAGTTATTGTGTTTGGTCTAAGCTAATCTGCACATAATGTAGATAGATCGACATACTAAAGCTAAAAAAGCCCAAACAAGCTGACCACAGAGCTACTTTATGATTTGAGTATATATTTAAGCTTAACCTTGAAAAGTAGAGATCAAGAAATGTGGTGCATGCTCGCTAGCTTCTATGATGGTGGCATTTGGTGAAACTAGAAGGTGGTATGATGCAGGTCAGGAAATTGCTATACATATTCTCACAAAGAGGAAAGTACATATTTAGAAACGACTTTCACTAAGGCTACTATTCTATCCAGGGATAAATCTTGCTAAAGGCACTGAGCACTTTGATCAAGAGTCCATTACCCAATCCAAAAAGATTCTTAAGTCCTATTTGGAAGAAACTTCATCAAAGGTGCTATCATATCTAAGGATTTAGCTTGTACAAATATCCTTATATAGGAAAGTTTGGTGACACATAATGAGACTAGAATGTGGCATGATGTGGGTGACCAAATCGCTACAACTGTCCTTATAAAGAGGAAAGTCTATATTCAAAAGTAACATCCACCAAAGCCAACATTCTATGTGGAGGTAAATCTTGCCAAAGGCACCACCATATCCAATGATTCAACTTGTTAGAGCCATCTTTGGATGAGTGGCTAAATTTAAGAGAAATTTTAGCAGAATACCAATAAAAATAGCCTAAGAGCTTAGACAAATATGTTCCAAACATGAGATTAAAAACTTAATTCTAGATCTCTAGAGCACATCTTATGCAACTCTAGGCCTTCTCTTCCTCTTTCTACGTATCCTAGCTAGGTCGATTTGAATGTTGGAAGGTTTCCTTACAGATGACCTTTGGGCTTTCCTAGCTCTCTCTCTCTCTCTCTCTTTCTCTTTCTAGCTTGCAAAAGTATGTGCATAGAGTAGTTGGAGAAAGTCGAATATTGTTTGAGTTAAGATTAATATGATCCTTTGGGTAGTATTTGGATGTTAAAAAGTTATTCCAGGAATAGGAATATGAATTCCCTAAGAATAGCTTATTCTCCTTATTATTCCAAATTTCTGTTTGGTTTAAAATCTGATATTCCATATTATTCTAGTGCAATTAATACAGTGTTATTTCAAATGGTGTTTGGATGATATGGAAATAAGCATGTATTCCATTAGGAATAGATAAAGTATATTTTTAAAATCCTAAAAATATCCCTCGATCAAATGAAAGAAAAATGGTTTATCAATTTAACTTTTAATGTAATTACTTTAATAAATTATATTTTATTAATAATTTGGTGGCTTTGGAGGTTCATGATGGGTCGAATCGGCCAGCCAAAGAAGCGAATGGATTAGAGGTGGTCTCGCAGGCTACGAGATTAGTGGTTTCTGGAGTGGATACTTGAATTCTGGTGATGAAATTTAGAGCAAAGTTTATGTGAGGAAGTTCTGTTTCTTGTGCAGAGATGAAACTTTCGACTGTAGGTCTTGGCCAGCAGGAGCAAGAAGTTTTTCTCTTGTATTTTCTTTGTCCAAGTTTTTCTCTCTTCAGTTTTGTGAGAGGAGTAACAGGAACAAGAAGGCATTCACATTTTCTTCTTCTCACTTGTTGTTGTACATGTTCTTCATGTAAGAGGAAGGGAAATCATGCCCTAATTGCATCTCATACGTTTTATATATCGATAATTATGTGTCTAGCACTTTTTATGGATTAACATAGGATTCAGATTCCTAAGACCCTTGTGTAAACTCCTACCATGGATCCTTGTTTTAAGCTCATGGCATTGTAAAGGCTGCCTGAGTTTTAGTTATAGCTGAGAAAGTAAATGTAGATTGCAAGGCTAAAAACTTGGCAACCCCTTTTATGCTATTTCAAGTTTCAAGAATCTAGACTGGACATACAGATGGTCCAGAAAATGACTAATGATAATAAAATAGCAAGATCTTAACCTACAAATTCATCATTACCTAAAAACATTCAACATTCTATTTATATTTGTAATTGTCAAAATTCTTTAGTACCATTTAAAAGAGGCATCCAAAACTGCTAGGTTCTGAATTTATAGACTCTCACTTTTAAAAACCATTATTACATAAGAAATATCGATCCCAACTAATAAGAAAAATAAAAATTTATCAATGTTTGGGTAAACAATTGGTATTGCTGGGACTGCAAGAAATAGTAGCATAAAAATATTATCTTCTGTCCATGATGATTTGGTAAAACTAAGACAATGGACTAAGACTCCCTCCAAATAGGTTTTCAATAAACTGATCATCCATTCATCTCAACTGCCAGAAGCCCTACCTATAATCAATTTGCAACAGTAAAAACATGTGAATTCAATCATCTCTTAATTAAACATTCATAACACCCTAGACAGGATCAAGCTAAAAGTGAAATTTAGACGTAACATTTTTTTCCAAGTAAATCATTATAGCTAATTGACAAAGAAAGTACCAGCATCAACTCATTGTTTAGGAAGAAAACTTCATCTCAAAGTGTTCTTACAAACCTATGAATCAAATGTACTAATGAACATAGAATAAGATTAGGACATATATAGACTAATTTGAAATGGAGTCCTTGTTGGTTGGCGCACACATCCCATGAACACAATTTCCCCTCACTAGGGGCACAAGTATAGATGTACTCCTCACCAACTAAGGCACATAGAACCTTGATATTGAAGGCCAACAATTGTTATGGATGAAGCTTAATTTCATCAAGAGGAAGCTCCAAATCAGAGTTCACGAAGGAGTTGGCAAATCAGTCATTATCCAAAAGTAACAAACATGAGATTTGGATAGATTTTGGGGAGTTAGTTGAGGATGTTTTGGTCATTATCCAAAAATAACAAACATTAAATTTGGTCATTATCCAAAGTCACCGAAGGGAGCTTTTGGAGGAGGATTTGAGGCATCATCTCAGCTGCAACCGTCCGCCACAAAAATCTCATGTGGGAGTTACGAACGTGTGAAATAAATTGGAGGCTTGTGAGGACCTCTGTGTGCTGCAGAGAGAGAGAAAAAATGGTTCTTTAATCTTTTAGTGAGATCATAAGAGTTTCTGAGAGAGTGTGTTTTTGAGGGTTTGTACCTGATTCAACTCTTAGTGAAGCCTTGCAGATCCTGTGCCGTCGTGGACGTAGCCCAGTTTGGGTGAACCACGTAAAATCCTCGTCTCTCGCTGTTTTCTTTGAATTTGGTTCCTATTATTATTCTGTGTGTTTTTTGTTGATTATATCGCAACTACGTGCTTGGACGTACTAATAGCGATCTTATTAGAGAAATATTTGTTATATTCTCTATCAAATTGGTATCAGAGCCTGTTTTCTTCATATTATTACGGTCGGACAAATCAACAAAGAGATGGTAGAAGACAAGATCAAAATCGAGAAATTCAATGGTCATAATTTTGGATGGTGGAGGATGCAAATTGAGGACTACCTATATCAGAAGGATCTTTACCTTCCATTAGAGGAAAAGAAGCCGAATTCAATGAGCGACTCAGATTGGATGTTTATGGATAAGAAAGCCCTGGCCACGATCAGATTATCATTGACACCTCAAGTGGCGTATAATATTGCAAAGAAAAAGACCACCGTGGATATGATGACCGCTTTAACAAAGCTGTATGAAAAACCTTCCACTTCAAACAAGATATTTCTCATGAAAAAGCTCTTCAATTTGAAGATGGCTGAGAATAATTCAGTGACGGAGCATCTGAACGAGTTCAACTCGATGATTAATCAATTGGAGTCGGTCTCTGTTGCTTTTGATGATTTATTCAGGGCGCTTCTTTTCTTATGTTCCTTGCCAGAGAGTTGGATAATTTTGTGATGACAGTCAGCAACTCGGTATCAGGTATCCTTACATTCAATGATGCAGTTAGTTGTATATTGAATGATGAGATAGAAGAAAGGCTGTGGGTGGGACTTCTACAAGTATTGCACTCATGGTAGATACCAGAGGAAGATCACAGGAGAGGAAGAAGTCAGAGAAAGGCCAGTCCAAGAGCAGAGGAAAGTCCAAAGGGAGATTTCCCATGAAGTGTTGGAACTGGGAAGAAAGGTCACATGAGCAGGGATTGTTGGGGTAAGAAGAAGGAAAAAATATGCAGAGAGCAAGATAGAAGGTCAGGAAGCAAATGTTGTAAGTACTATTGAGCCGAATTTTGAGGATGTGTGCCTATCAGCCGGCGATGGGGCAAACTCAGATATGTGGTTTGTAGACTCAGGGGCTTCTTACCATTGCAGCTCAAAGAGACACCTATTTTTGATTTTATCCAAGGAGATTTTGGTCATGTCACAGTTGGCAATGGACAACAGTGCAGAATTGTTGGTAGAGGAACAATTGTACTGAAGCCAGTGACAGGCAGAGAATTGAGACTTGCACAAGTCAGATACATTCCAGAGTTAAAGAAAAACCTAATTTCTATTAGTCAGCTTGATGTTGAGGGTTATGTATCGTTTTTGGTAATTCTCAGTGAAAAATTACTAAAGGGTCTATGGTTGTTGTCAAAGGAAAGTGGACAGACACTCTCTACTTCTTGGCAGACAGTGAGAGTTCAGTTTCAGTGGCAGCAGGAGATACGGGTACAGTAATTACATTATGGCACAGGAGGCTCGGTCATCTTAGTGAGAAGAACTTGAATATTCTACACAGGAGAGAGCTTCTACCTGGGCTAAAAAAGGTGAATCTAGAGTTTTGTGAAGAGTGTATCTATGGTAAGCAGAAAACAGTGAGTTTTCAATTAGCAAGAACTCAGAAGAAGATTGAAAGATTGGAGTTGGTTCATTCAGATGTCTGGGGTCCAGCATCAGTGGCATCATATGCGGGCAATAAGTATTTTGTCACGTTTATAGATGATTTCAGCAGGAAAGTCTGGGTGTTTGCTATGAAGGAAAAGTCTGAGGTCTTTGGCATCTTCAAGAGATGAAGAGTCATGTGTGAAAGCCAAACTGGAGCAAGCCTCAAGTGTCTCAAGACAGATAACGGTGGTGAATACTGCAGCAGAGAGTTTGATGTCTACTACGCAGAGCATGGAATCAGAAGGATCAAGACCGTCCCAGGGATACCAGAGCAGAATGGTGTGACAGAAAGAATGAACAGGACTATTCTTGAGAGAGAGAGGAGTATGAGGTTTGACTCAGGTCTACCTACATATTTTTAGGCGGCAGCACTGGACACCGCAGTGTATTTGATCAACAGAAGTCCATCCAGTGCATTGGATGGTGGGATTCCAGAGGAGGTTTGGATAGGAAAACAGGTAAAACTTTCTTTTCTTAAAGTATTTGGCTGCATTGCTTATTCTATGATTGAGAAAGAGAAAAGGAGTAAGTTAGACTCCAAGTCTACAAAGTGTGTTTTCATTGGATACGGTGGCGATGAGTATGGCTACAAGCTCTGGGATTTTCAGAACAATAATGTCATTCAGAGCAGGAATGTGGTATTTGATGAAGAGCATACTTACAAAGACAGGAAGGATGCAGTGGAAGAAAAGAAACAAGAGTTTATAGAACTCGATCCTGTCAGAGATGGAGAAATTCCCCAAGTGCAAACTGAAGATGGAAACTCCGAGGATGTGGAGGAGGAAGATGTGGTTGGAACAGACAATCATATGCATACATCGGTACCTTAGCCGGTGTCCTCATAGTTAAGGAGGACCACGAGGGTTACCAAGTCATCACAGAGGTATTTTGCTAATGATTATGTTTTGTACACAGATTTTGGAGAGCCAAAATGTTTTGTTAAAGCCATGCAGGATGAAGCTAAGTCAAGTGGGAGTTGGCTATGAAAGAGGAGATGGACTCTTTAAAGCAAAACAAGACTTGGGATCTTGTGAAGTTACCCATTGGCAAGAAAGCCCTGTTCAATAAATGGGTGTACAAGATGAAGAATGAGGTCGATGGTACCAAAAGATACAAGGCAAGGTTAGTTGTCAAGGGTTATGCACAGAAAGAGGAAATTAACTTTCAGGAGATCTTTTCCCCAGTAGTCAAGATGACATCCATCAGGGTGATTCTGAGCATGGTAGCAGTGAAGGATCTTCATCTAAAGCAGTTAGATGTGAAGACAGCATTTCTTCATGGAGATTTGAAGGAGGAGCTGTACATGCACTAGCCAGAAGGTTTTCAGGTCAGAGAAAGGATGACATGGTCTGCAGATTAAAGAAAAGTTTGTATGGTCTGAAGTAGGCTCCACGCAATGGTACCTCAAGTTTGATAGTTTCATGCTAGAGAAAGGCTTCACTAGATGCCAGTCAGATCATTGTGTGTACTTTCAGAGGTACATTATAAATGAGTTTATTATTTTATCCTTGTATGTGGACGATATGCTTGTAGCAGGTTCCAGTATGAGAAAGATAGAAGAGCTCAAGAAACTGATGGCAAAGAAGTTCTCAATGAAGGATTTGGGAGAGGCGAAGCAGATTCTTGGCATGAGGATCAATAGAGATAGGAAGCAACGGAAGCTGTGGCTATCTCAGGAGGACTATGTAGAGAAGGTACTGAAGAGGTTCCATATGGAGAATACAAAGGCAGTGTCAACACCTTTGGCAGCACACTTCAAGTTCAGCAAGCAGTTGTGTCCAACAACTCAGAAGGCAAGGGATGAGATGATTATAGTTCCATATGTCTCAGCCGTGGAAGTCTAATGTATGCAATGGTTTGCACAAGACCAGATATCGTACAAGCATGGGAGCAGTCAGTAGGTACATGCAGAATCCAGGCAAAGAGCACTGGAATGTAGTGAAGTGGATCTTGAGATATCTCAGGGGTACATCAACTTACAGTTTGTGCTATGGAGGTGACAGTCTTCAAGTACAGAGATTTGCAGATGCCGATCACTTTAGTGACAGAGACAGTGGGAGGAGCACCACTGGTTATGTTTTCACTGTCGGTGATACAGCAGTGAGCTAGGTATCTCAGTTGCAAAAGATAGTGGCATTGTCAACTACAGAAGCTGAGTATGTGGCGATCACTGAAGCTAGTAAAAGATGATCTGGTTACAGAGGTTGATGGAGGAGCTCGGCAAGGAGCACGAGTGTAATACATTATGGAGCGACAGCCAGAGTGCAGTATCTTGGCAAGGAATTCAGCATTTCATGCAAGAACCAAGCACATTCAGCTTAGGCATCATTTCATACGCAGTGCATTGGATGAGGAGCAGTTGAAGCTGGAAAAATTATGGAGCTAAAAACCCTGCAGATATGTTCACCAAGGTTGTGAGTAGAGACAAGTTAAGTCTCTGTTGCAACTTGGTGAAGCTTTCCAAGAGATAGATCAGGAGAGCGCGGCACAGAGAAAGAAGGTAGATCTAAGATTAATGTCATTAATCTCCAAGTGGGAGATTGTTATGGATGAAGCTTACTTTCATCAAGAGGAAGCCCCAAATTAGAGTTCACGAAGGAGTTGGCAAATCAGTCATTATCCAAAAGTAACAAACATGAGATTTGGATAAATTTTGGGGAGTTAGTTGAGGATGTTTTGGTCATTATCCAAAAGTAACAAACATGAGATTTGAATAGATTTTGGGAGTTAGTTGAGGATGTTTTGGCCATTATCCAAAGTCACCGAAGGAAGCTTTTAGAGGAGGATTTGAGGCATCATCTCAGCTGCAACCGCCCGCCATAAAAATCTCGTGTGGGAGTTACGAACATCTCAGCTGCAACCGCCGCCATAAAAATCTCGTGTGGGAGTTACGAACGTGTGAAATAAATTGGAGGCTCAGTGAGGACCTCTGTATGCTGCAGAGAGAGAGAGAGAGAGAAAAAAAAGGGTTCTTTAATCTTTTAGTGAGATCATAAGAGTTTATGAGAGAGTGTTTTTGAGGACTTGTACCTAATTTAACTCTTAGTGAAGCCTTGCAGATCCTGTGCCGCCGTGGATGTAGCCCAGTTTGGGTGAACCACGTAAAATCTTCGTCTCTCGTTGTTTTCTTTGATTTTGGTTCCTATTATTATTCTGTATTTTTTGTTGATTATATCGCAACTGTGTGCTTGGCCGTACTAATAACGATCTTATTAGAGGAATATTTGTTGTATTTTCTATCAACAATATTATACCTGTTGGTTAAGACTGCAGTCATATATATATTTCTGACCTCAAAACACTGGAAACATGCACCTGCATCACGTAAAATCACATAGGAATCATCATAAATGTAAGATATATGAAAGGGTTCCAAAATCTAAATATTTGTGCAGCATACAATGTAATAAGTTGTAGCACCTAAAAATCAACTATATCTTCAAAGGCATCCATCCAATCCAGCATACAGTGTAATAACTCCTTACAACACAAGCACATATACCTCTGATAACTCTTGGTTTGATGCAATCCACTACATCTTTCTATAGATAGCTCAAAGGGTCCACCCACAAACTAGAAGCTCAATCTATCAATATTTAGCACTTTCTATACTGTTCTACTTTTTTCTTTCCAATCATATAAAATTTATGTGACATAAGATAGGAAAGTCAATCATTTTAAAGAAAATATACCATAAAGTTGTCAACAATTAGCATTGACACAATAAACATGGGAATGTGATAAGAATCAACATCACCTAAAAATCAACTCTATCTTTGTACAAGAGACAATACTAGCACAATATGGAGCTGCAGTGTAGTTCAGTAACTTTAAACAAGCACTTTCTTTTTATGTATTTGATGATTTACCCATCAAATGAAACCTTTATCCAGGGATTCTTGAGAACTCGAGGATCCTGAAATTACTCCTCAAAAGCTTTTGACAATTCTATGAATTCAACAGTAGACATTGTTGAAAAATTTGAATCAGTTATGTGCAGAAGAGGACATAATAACTGAGTAAAAGCTATATGGATCTCATCATATTATGGTTTCCTATTATCACATTAGCTTATCAAAACAGAGAGTTCATAGACTTTGCAATTACCTGCAATTTAGTTAGAATGTATATACAAGAAAAGATCAGATTTTTCAGCCACCTCCAACGACTGGTGAAAGAAGAATTGTACATAGCACAGACATGTATCATAAATTTAATTGATGTATTGATAAAAAATGCTTTTGTTGAAGAGATGTATAAGAAATTTATTGATTTCTATCAGGAAGTTAAATAACAAGCAATCCATACCACAAACATGATGGAAATTTATATGCACCGAATTTTAATTGACTACAACTTCTATGATATTCCTGTTTACCTTCCAGAAACCATTGCTGACAGTTAGCTTGCTTGGATATCCATCGGTTAGAACATGTCACTGATGTTTCTTTTCAGAAGATTTTAATGCACTTACATTCCTTCACAAGTTGGGCCACTGATTTTTCTGTAGCTCTGGTTCACTTAACAGCTACCAGAGTGGTCAAAACAAAATAGAGACATCATTTTCTTTTGCCATCTATGGTTTAAGAAATACTGCACTCCTTGTGGAGATAGTTTAGTATTAAAAATAATTTGGAAGCTCCTGATGGAGCATTGTAACCACCAAAAATGTTACAATTGATGATAAAAATTAATTCCCAAAATAGCGCATTTAAGGCATTGTATGATTCTGTAATGAGATTTATGACAACGAATAGGAAACTTACACCATTTTAAAATGCTTGTCTGAAAAATCTGCAACTTCAAACAAGTGCATGCCTGTCTAATCTTCTCTCAAGTAAATAATTAAATAACAAAATGACTACTAGCATAACAAACTTCTGAAACTCTTTGAACAACACTGCAACTATTAAAAATTAATATATGTAAATATCCAATGCAGCAAATAATTATCAAAATATAACTTCTACAATAAGACTTTTAAGGCAATTCATTATTCAGTGAGAAGTATTAATAGAAGTAAGAAAAGTAAGAAATATAAGAATCTTGGCCTTTCCCCCAAACCAATTCTCAGAAAATGAAAATGTGTCATGCTCAGCAGCATAATCCATTTGTGAGATATAGGGACATAGATTGAGTTGGCTCAGAAAGGCATTATCGGCTGTTATTTCCTGATGATTACAATTTACATGCATCCAATTCAGAAAATACTATGAGTCTACCTAACATCATGGCCCTCGGTTTTGATAGAGTGCCAAACATATGCTTTACAACGGTTGCAATTAGAAATGCCCTCTAAGTCATGATTTCACAATCGATACTTCATATACGCAAGGATCAAGCAAATAAGTGTACTCAATAACAATGACACTGCAACACCAAAAAGCAACACAAATTAATTCTCCAATTCAGCAAATTATTATCAAAATTGCTCCAAAATATGCTACTCCAAACAAATGTATGCCTGCCTAATATTCTTCCAAGAAAACAATTAAACAACAAAATGAGTACTGACATAACAAACTTCTGAAACTCTTTCAATGACACAGCAACTACCAAAAAGTAATATATGCAAATATCCAATGTAGTTTTGATATTATCAAAAACAACCTCTAAGATAAGACTTTTACAAGTCCTGTAACGACGACATTAACAAGATATAGTAGTCATAACCATCTCAAAGCATTAACGGAGTCTGCCCACATTGAAACCCAAGTACAAAGCCTACAAGAAAGGCTACGAAAACTAACAGAAATATTTTTAAAGGTGCACCCACATTTCTGACCAAGACTACATCTTTTTTTCCTCCTTTATATTCCATATCATGAATTTTTTGATAGATCGATGATCAAGAGGTTGATGATAATTCTGAAATATATCAATTGCCTCTTGTCTACATTTAAACTTCTTGTATAAGGCATGCTTGAACCTGGTAACCTCGCGCTGACACTCAGGCCAGGATTCATAGATCCCTCATCTATGGCCCACAAAAACTACATAATAACTTTCAAAAGACATTACTAAACTTCAAGAGCATGTAGCTTGATTTCATGCATTACAGTGAAACCAAGATGAAACTCAGATTACATAATACATTGCACTATTAATAAAATCAATCATGGTAAATATACTAACTAATAAAATTTAAGAAAAAAATTGTTCATAATAAAAGGATACATATTAGACTTACTTCGCATGTTACAAGCAGCCTATAGCCTATTAGCTATGGAATTGCGTAGTTCATAACCTCTTCGGGATTCGTCATCCCCTATAATGAGATAAGGATCGACATCATCCTCATCACGATCAGCAAGCAAGGGTTCAATTAATATATTGAAGTATTTGTCATTTTCTTGGATGCACCGAATGAAGTTGTGAATGATGCAGCAAGCCATTACAATACATTTATGAACCTTGAAGGAAAATGGGATGGGACTTCTAAGATTCTTATATTGCTTCTTAAGAATTCCAAAGGCCTTCTCTATACAATTTCTGAGTTGAGCATTTCGATGGTTGTATAAGTCTCAACAATTGTTAGGATTGTTAAACGTACTTAGATGGTACCTATTACCTCGATATATGGTAAGAAACTTATCTGTATTGGCATATCCAGAGTCAACAAGATAATATTTTCATGTATATGACAATAATGCCTTTATTAAACTACTCGAAACTTTAATAAAAATATAAAATTAATTAAATAAAAAAATAAATACGTTCTGGTATAATGAAGCCTCTTGACTTGACACACCAATGTAGGACTCTCATGTTGGCAGCAGATCCTTTCCATCTAGTACAAACAAAAAGGAAAGAATGATCAAATGATACTGCAGCCATTACATTTTGGGAAATGGTTCCCTTTCGATTACGAAAGCACGATTGTTTGCTTTCTTGATTAATACAGGTATGTATGTACCATCAATCACTCTAATAATATTCTGTGATGCGACCAACTATATCGAAGATAAGTTAACAAAATTAAAATTAAAAACTAGCATTTCATCCTGTCCATATGTACCATGAAGTAAGGATGAAAATGATTGTTTTCATGGATCCATGGGTGCACGCCAGTATTTTGACCCAGTTGAACTATAAATTCTTGCTTCAATAAACAATTATTTTTAGTACATTGTTAAAATGTTGAGAAATTGTCTCTCTTGAGTGCTGAAAAGTTTCAGCCAACACTCTATTGGTCACATCATGACCTATCCCGTAAAGAAAAAAAACCTAGTTGCTCTTGTACCATAATATTGCGTGTGCTAGTTACAAAGCCACGTGAAACAAGCAACTCTTCTAGCCTCAAGAACATAGTGTTTGTCATCCTAAAGTGGTCATAGCCTCTATCTAAATATCCACTCAAAATATCTGTTATGAGTTCGAGATGGACGAGTTTGACATGGTACCTTCCAAATAACGTTACAATATTGCAAATCAATGATGCCATTACTTATCAGTATAGTTATAACATCCTACCAAAAGTTATTCTCATCTATTAAAAATGTCATAAGATCATGCAAGGTATCCATCTATTACAAAAAGAGAAGAGTTAATGATACAACCATAAGCATAACTGTGTGTTGATAGCCAATATTTAAAGACAAAGAGTGTACTAACATACATTGTAATAAAGTAACAACCATCTTCCGATGTATAACAAAATTTGTCAAACATAAGTTAACATATCACATAATATGGTTTAACATATATAGAAGTCATTTATCACAAAATATCATTCCTTAACTACTACAATAGAGATATATGTTACGACCAACGATGACCGCCAAATTCAGTTTGATGGGATGAAGGTACAAATGTGGTACAAATGAATTGTTCCAAACTGCCACCAGGAGAAAGGGTACGATCCTGGAAGATGCTATCTTCACTGCTTGGCTTGAATAATGACTGCATAAATGGAATAGGTCAACCTAGAGTGGCAGCATGCGTGGAAGAAGGTACAAATACAGATGAGCCACATCGATGGACACTATGCATTAGAGGCATAAAGACATTAGGCGCAGAAGCATAACTTCCAGAAGGGGCTACCATTGAAGGTGGTACACGATATAACTCAGCCATTTGTCTTTTAAGCTAAGCTTTTAGTAGCGAACCTTCATAATGCATAAAGAACCATCTATTAATCTCATTTTTTAAAGTCTTCCCTACAGCAAGAATACATTCAGGTGTAATCCTAGGGAGACTCTCTAACTTTTGCATGCATTCATCAATATAGTACATTGTAGGACGTGCAAGTTGATCTCTTCTGAGGATCTCATTAGCAATTTTTAATTTCTTTCTACCTTGATCCACCAAATCTAAAAGGGCATCAGTTGCATCAATTGTGGGCCTAGTCCTACGTCCTGTAGGAGTAGTGGAGGTTGATAATTTTCTCTTTTCACTACTAGAGGACAAAACATGCATCTAAAGAACATTCTATGGGTAGGATCGAGGCACATGTAGTCAGGCTATTTAGGGATACATCATCAAATAGGCGATCAGAAGGACCGAATGATGAGTTTGAGACTCCATCACATTGTTGTGATGGTTGTTCGAAGTCGATATTGTCCAAGTTGATCCGATCCACCTCGTCATCTAAGGTATTATTGTTCGATACACCCTCTGAAATAGCAGATGTATCCTTTCGTCTATCAATGGCTGTATTCTTTGAAAAGGATGTATCATCATATGTAGGAAATGACTTACCCTTAATCCGAGCATACTCCTTATTAACCTATTAAGAAAATTTTAAAATTAATTATTATAATTTTAGCAAAAGCATGCAACGTATGATACCAACATGAATTGACCACTCACCGAGATGACCTCCTCCCACATATGTTCATCACCACATGTGGAAAGTTTTAGTATAGGATCCCATCCCCAACCAAATCGATTAGCTAAGTTATAATACAAGTTGAAGGTCTTCTTCAGTACCTTCAATTGATTCTTAAGGTTTTTATAATTGAAGGACTTATTTGTCCGTGCATTGAACATATTGGTCATCTTCTTCGATGTTTTTGCGAGAAAGTATAGTTGTAATAGTTACCTTCGTCATTCTCTTGCCTTATCAAGGCAAGCATTATCATCTCAAGAGCATCCATCCAATTAGGTGCTCTAGTACGACTTGATCCTTCTCTCGCATGTACATATTGACTATTTTTTTTGAATTTAGGCATCTTATCTACAGGATCCGAAATGTTGATCAATTATTAGAATGACAATATTTATTGTTACAATTGGTTGACAAATGAAGCAAACACAAATAATAATAAAGACATGTTATAAAACAAGAAAATTGTTCCACTGACAAAAACAAAAATAATTTCATAACAAGAACCAAAAGTGGACATTTTATGAGATCTAATCGAGTCCCGATCACAAATCAACCATGTAGAACAAAGAAACAAGAAAATAAACAAGAGGAGGAAAAGAAAAGTTTGCATTATCAACATATTCAATGATCAGGTAATTTTTTTTTAATGACTAATATCAACCAAATTAAGTCATGGTAGCTGCCTTCTAAAGTAATAGGTTTAATACATCACTTGACTTTGTAATGAACAAATCAGAAATCAATCCAAACCAAACTAAATCAATTCAAATACACATAAATATATTGGAATTTTAGTGACATAATATGAAGGAGAAAAAGATGAAACAACAGAACATATCATCTTAACTTAGGTTGTTAAGACATTTCACTTGTCGTTAGTAGCTAAAAGAATGTGAATGCATAACCAAGACCACCTAATCTTTTTCCAACAAATTCATATTGGAAAGAAAGTGGCATGCATAAATGAAAAATTAAAGAGAGATAAGAAAACAAAAAACCTTTCCACCATCTAGAGCCACTGACAAGCCTTCTGAGTGCAATCCATTGCAACATATATGATTAAACAACAAATATGGGAGAAGATAGCATAATTTAGTAATGTCTAATGCCCGTGATGCTTATATAATTATAGCCCCTCTTAACTCAAAAAAGATGAAAACCCAGGGAACAACGATCTTAATATACCAATGAATACAACCACAAATCTACGTTGAATATTAGAAAAAAAAATTATTAACATTCCTGACTTCTATTTTTGTAATGTCATGCAGAAGATTTGGGTATAGCATGCACCCCGTGAGATTTTAAGTCCATTTAACTACAAACTAGAAAAACTAAATATAATCACAATTTGTATTTTAAAGTGCTCCATCAAGGGATTTCCACATGAACTCCTGATACAGGAAATCAGACCGTGAGTCTATTTTCAGTGATTGAACAAATGAGCACCAGTGGATATTGAGAAAGTTAAACATATAATTTGAAATATAGTACCATCTTACACATTTCAACTAAAATACACTACCATCTTACTACTAAAGAGAAGCTAATATAGATATTATTTGAAAGGTGAGATATCAACCTAGGTTCAATTTATTTTCCTAGTTATCCTAATGATATAAACAGATTCCAAAACAACGAAGCAAAAAGATGAGGGGAAAAATTTTTGGTTATATCAACTCAAAATAATCCCAGCTAGAGTGATCAAAAGAACGGATCGAGCAAAAGGAGATGAAAGCGGATTGGGGACAGACATGTACCTATGTCCTTCACGATCTAAGGTCGGTCATCGCTGAGATTGGTCACGTACTGGCACCGGATTGCCTCTGGAAGCCGAGATCGATCGCTGCTCAGATCGCTGCTCCTCAAACCCTAGTCAGGGAGATGGTTTCGAAAGCACAAATCCTTGATTTTTTCCTTCCATCGATACCCTTCGAATAAGGTAAATGAGAATATAGCTATTCCAGAGGGTCCCCATGAATAGCAAAATGGAATATGGTGGGTCGACGAGAACAAAAATTTAATGGGGCCCACTTAGCTTTTCGCATGTGTTTGGAGGAATAGAGTGGAATAAGACCCTATTTCAGGCTGAAATAGGGAATCCAAACACTGCCTTGATGTTTAGAAGCAACTTTCATATGTCAATAAATACCATTAATATTAGAGGAATATTCAATATAGTTTTGAATATTATTATTTTTAAAAATATTTATCTAAGAGTATCATCATATTGAATATGGACTACTCTAGGCATTATAGTGAGGGCTGAGTATAGCCTAGGGTTAAGATATGTTATATTAAAAAGTTAAATTATATGCTAAACTTTTAGAAACTATAACTTATTGAAATGATATTCATCAAAAAATTTTGTTCAATCTTTTTTTTTTAATTGAGCATAAGTCTTAATCAAGGAAGAATTAAATGAATCAACTACAGAAAAATCGACGTAGATGCGAGGATCTACTTACTCTTGAAATTTTTATTTTTTACAGTTATTTTTACTTATCATATCTATTTTAATAAAATTATAATCTTTTCTGTCCAAAAAAGGAATCCAACCTGAACTGTATAAGGACAAACATTATTAGTATAAATAGATAATTTGTAACGCAAGTTTCAGATCCATTAATGCAAAAAAAGATTTGAAATTCATTATTATCATTTTTTTATTTTTTAAAAATATATTTGAGTTGGATAGATTGAAGATAATTCTTCGTTTTCTGGCTAAATCAACCGTAACGAACATCACTCAAAAAAAAAAAATTTCCTGTGAAATCAAGCTATCAAGTCGATATAAAATCTGTTTTGTTTATGCTTCCACTCAAATGTAAAAGCTAACCTATCCTTTCAAGCTGCCGACAAGCGTGTTCAATCGAAAAAGGATGCATTAAGTGCATGCATCAGTGTTTTGAAAATAGAAATAGAATTGGATCGATCCAATTTTATTATGAAAGTTTACTTTTATATGATTCAATAAAAATTAAAAAAATTTATTGAATCAGCTAGGTTTGATCCAATTCAATTTTTAGTTTTTTTTATTTTTCATTTAAATAGTATTTATATTTTATTATTTTATATTATTAAATTAAAAATTAATTATAATATTATTTATTTTGATTAAATTGATTTATCTGATTGAACCAATGGACCCATGATCCAAATGTTAAACTGGTTGGCGTCCGGTTCAAATTTTAAAACATTGGCATGCATAAAGGCAAGCGTAGATAAGGCAGGCATTAATCGCATGGAAAAAGGGTACGGGCAAGCATTATGGCACATTAATTACTAATGGATATTTTTTTTTAAAAAAAAACTTGTGAGTGGCTAAAGATATCTCATTGAGCTGCGACTAGATTGTAGTAAATCTAGCAACATAAGTCATCTCTTGAACTCACTACCATTGCACCATTTATAATTAGATAGATGAGTGGATTGCGCTTTTCAAATGGATATCAGTTATGTTTACACCATAAGTACAATATATATATTTTAATTACATTTGTGGCACTTCTTGCTAGTTTATTGCCTCAAAGTATTGAAAATTTCAAATAAACCATATTAATTTTGAGGGATTAGGATGATATATTAGAGAATAGTCATGTCCAAACAAATTGGCATACGGCAAACTAGGCTTTCTTTTTATTAGTTGATTACTTAAGTTTATATTTATTGTAGAAAAAAAAATTATTCTTCATCATATTTAACAAGTGATGTATGTTTATTATAATTTAATTATTTAACTTATGTCCATCGTATCGATCATATCTGATGCGGGGTAAAAATGTCACCGTATCTACTGGCAAACATGGCAAATGACAAGATTCACCTCCAATTATGATTCACTAACTACCATGATATGTTCGTTCTCCTTTGCAGGAAAGGGCAAGCGATGCCACCTGCTATTTTCGTACCTCAGCAAAGCTGAGCTATCTTAGTACCTCGAAGGGACCGAGCCATCTTCATACTTTGATAAGATCGATCCTCATCCCCTCAACGTAAGCACCATCACTGCTTCAAATCACGCAGGATATCTCGGAGGATGAACCACCCCAATCGTAAGGATTTCAGAGTGAGCTTCCCAAAACAGAAATGGGAGCCAGATACAACACTCCATCCATGATCAATGGGATTTTAAATTTTCGATGCGCCTGTCAGCTTTATCAATTGCCAATCCCCATAATCGATAGGATTCCGGCCTTATCGGATACCAACTCCCTAAAACGTGTCCAAAAAATCAGGTAACTACTTACCTTTTCGGCAGCACATAAATACTATGTCCCAAGACCCCTCAAGTACGCTCTCGAAGATAATTCTAAACCCCAAAAAAAAAAAAGCAGAGGCCATTGCTCTCAAGAAACCCTCTCTGGGGCATCCTTTTACAACAACCTTCTTTTCCTCATCTATTTGCTGAGAATATCCACTGACTTAGGCATCGGAAGATCTTTCGCAGGGACCACCCTCTATGATTTCTGCATGAGGACTATCGTGTAGGTTCATCCGGACGGAAGAGCGCTACTTGGATCCTGACATGCACCTTTCTTGAGTCGGAGAATAGAATTCAGTAGCAACAGATTGGCGCTAGAGGAAGGGCCCCAGGTCATTCTGAAAACTTGAAACCAAGAAGAAAAGGTTCAAGCAAGAAGGACAAGCACTCAATGGCTAATCGCAAGAGAGCAACCATAGATGCTCCTGATCAGGCTACCTCCTAAAGACTTGATCCCACAAACATCACGATGCCTTCACAGCTACCACCAACTGAGGCTCCTCCACCGCTGGCATCCTCGATCACCCAAGACCAGTTTGGCATGCTGGTCCAGCAAGTTCAGGACCTGACACAATTGGTGCAGGGGCTCTCGGCCACACCCACTCAGCAGCTCTCCAGTGGAATAGCTGCCCCGAACCCACTGGCGGCTCCTCCACCCAACCCGCTCAAGGCCACGAGTCTCCCGCGATAATTCGACCGTAAGGGAGGGGCGAAGCTGGCATAGTAGGAAGGTGGGGACAGGAATTTGTCTCGAACCCATCGAGCCTGCTCCTTATCTCTAGTCTTCTCTCGCCATGACTCGATGCAGCGGCCGCGATTCCCCAATCCCATCTCTCCTACTGTTCGAGACGGTAAGGTGCAACAGCAACTCCAGAAGATGTGCCAGGAGATAGACACTGTCAGACAATCATCCCATTCTCAGCCTAAGGTGGAGCAAGGTATACCATTTACCGACAGAATCATGAAGGAGGTGGTCTCGACCCACATCAAACTCCCTACTATCGAGCCATACCATGGAACCATCGACCCTGACGACCATCTGAGTAGCTTCCAATCCATCATAATGTTTTACGGGGTATCAGATGTGATCCTGTGTTAGACTTTCCCCTCTACTCTCCGGGGCCCGCAAGAATATAGTTTAATGCTTTGAAGCTGAAATCCATTAATTCTTTTGATTAACTGGCATGTCTATTCACCAGCCAGTTTGTCAGCAGTCGTTGCCATCAACGAAAATCCGACTCCCTCTACGAAGTCAAGCAGCGAGAAGGGGAGTCCTTAAGAAGTTTTCTTAGTCGTTTCAATGCGGCCATATTGAAAATTGACCACCTCGACCATGAGATGGCTATGTCTGCCTTAGTAGGTGGAGTGTTAAAGGACAAAAACTTTTACCTAACTATAGAGGTTAACTACCCCAAGAACCTCTCTGACATGATGACCCTAATAGACAAATACGCTAGGATCGAAGAATTCAGAAAGTCGGCCCAAGCTGAGCAATCCAATAAAAAGAAGAAGAAGTGCTTGGAAAAGAGCCGACTGGCTAGTCCTGCGAGCCCGCGTCATCGCCATGGGGTTCCACTGCCAAGAAAGAGCACCAGAAGCCCGGCACGAAGGTTCAATTAACACACTCCCAAAGCAGCCCATGGAGCAGAAGGTCCATCAGAGCTTTGACAACTAACCCCATCGAACCCACTGATGGCTAGTAATATTAATATGATTACTATGGTCGACTCTTCTAGGGACGGCCAAACGAAGAGGAGAATCGGCCTAAAAGGACCCGGTGCGAGGGGCTCGCATTTTCAAATAAGGACCTCAAAGGGATACAATACCCCTAGGACATGAAACTCGGATCACCTTCGAGCAATGAAAACCTTCAAGGGATACAGTACCCCTAGAACATGAAACTTAGATCACCTTCGAGCAATGAAAACCTTCAAGGGATATAGTACCCCTAAGATATGAAACTTGGATAAACCTCGAGCATATTACTAGTGAAGTATGCCGGAACTAAGCCATTTTGCTCATTGTAATAAAACTTCACTCTTCGATTCAAATAATTCTTATTGAATAATAATCTTCTTTGAGTTGTGGATGAAAGACAGGTCTTGCCCAATCATTGACCCACGGATCCATCTTTCGGGCCTCGACAAGGCTGACTAGAGTCCTTTGAACCTCAGCATGGTTGAGCTTTCCCAAAACCTTGGCAAGGCTAAGTAAAATCTTTTCTTCGTACCTTGGCAGGGCCATGTAAAAAATCTTTTGGCCTCGACAAGGCCGATCGGAGCTCTTTGAAACTCTGCACAACCAAGCATTCTCTGTACTTTAGCAGGGCCAAGTAAAAAATCCTCTGAACCTCGGAAAGGCTGACCGCTCTTAATCTCGGCAAGGCTGATCGAGCTCTTCGAATCTCGGTACGGCCGAGCATTCTTCGTACCTCGATAGGGCCAAGTAAAAGATCCTCCGGGCCTCAGCAAAGCCGATTGGAGCTCTCTAAACCTCGGCACGACTGAGCTTTCTCTATACTCGATATGGCTAAGAAAAAATGTTTTACAAATCCCAGCACGATTGAGTGTCCTCCAAACATTGGCAAGGCCGATCGGAGCTACTTATAACTTGGCTAGGCCAAGTGTCTATTCTTCCAAGCCTTGGCACGGCCGATTAAAAAATTTTGTACCTCGGCAAAGCCGAGCTTTCCCTATGCATCGGTCAAACTGAGTAGTTGTTACATAACTTGATCATTGCCCATATGAGTTGGAGTTAGGTGCTTTAATCCATTTCCCTGGCATGAATAAAAGCACCTCTGTTGGTTTAAATCCCTCCAATGAGATTGGGTCATCATGGATTCTACTTTCTATGCCTGAACCTATGCTTCAGACTAAGAAGTGAGGGGCAAGTGATGCGGGGTAAAAATATCACCGCATCTACTGGTAGACGTGGCAAGTGACAAGATCCATCTTCAATTTTGATCCACTAACTGCCACAATATGTTCATTCTCTTTTGCAAGAAAGGGCAAGCGATGCCACCTGCTATCTCTGTACCTCGGCAGGTCCGAGCTATCCCGTACTTTGGCAGATCTGAGCTATCTCGTACCTCAACATGTCCGAGCTAACTCCGTACCTTAGTAGGGCCAAGCTATCTCAGTACCTCGGAGGGACCGAGCCATCTCATACATCGACAGGATTGATCCTCATACCCTTAACGCAAGCGTCATTGCTGCTTCAAACCATGTCGGATATCTTGGAGGATAAACCATCCCAATCATAAGAATTTTAGAGTGAGCTTTCCAAAACAGAATGGGAGCCAGATACAGCACTCCGTCCATGATTAACGGGATTTCAAATTTCCGATAAAGCGTCCGTCAACTTCATCAACTATCGATCCCAACCAACGGGATTCCGGTCTTATCGAATGCCAACTCCCTAAAATGTGCCCAAAAATAAGGTAACTACTTACCTTCTTGGTTGTGCACAAATATCAAGTTCCAAAACTCTCCAAGTATGCTCTCGAAGGCAATTCTAAGCCAAAAAAAGAGGAAGCATAGGTCATTGCTCTCAATAAACCCTCTGTAGAGCATCTTTTACAATAACCTTCTTTCCCTCGTTTGTTTGCTGAGAATATTCATTTACTTGGTATCGAAGGGTCTTCTACAGGGATCACCCCTATGATTCCTATGTGAGGACTATCGTGCAGGTCCATGTGGACGAGAGAGCGCTATCCGAATTTTGATGTGCACTTTCTCCAATTCGGCGAATGAAATTCAGCAGCAACAATATCTATACTTTTATTATTCAAAATGTACAATATATTTAAAATAAATATAGATATAAATATTATTTAGTTAATATTCATATTTGGATGTTACATCCCATGAGAGAGAGGCCGTTATCTCCGTACGCTTTTAACCCTTCATATTCCCCAAGCCAGCGCTGAAACCCACGTCTCTCCCTTTCCCTCTTCCTCTCCCCTTCCCTCTCCGTATCTTCTCTTACCCCCCGGCAAAATATCCTTGCGGAGCTCGAAGCTCTCGGGTCCATTCCACCTCCAGCCTCCAGGAAGAGCTCCGTCTCGCCTCTCCCAGCGCCGATACTGATCGCCGGCGCCCCGTAGCCCGCGCGCGTCCGACGGCGAGAAGCGTCAAAGACCCGAACGAGAGGCGATAGAGCTCTCGGTTCGACGGCCGAGGAGCGGTAAATCCTCACCGGAGATTCGCGATCTCGTCGGCATCACACGGTAGTAGTAACAGTTCTTCCCCCTTCTCAGTGTTTTTTTTTAAAGAATTGTTCTTTTAATTTAAAGAAATTCTCTCTCTGAATTCTTGGGGACTTCCGGCTTTGGCAGCCGGCTTCCAGCGTTACGTCTCGATTAAGTAATGGCCACGGCAGGCGAAGGCCCTTCAATTTTCACTCATATTAAAAATATTATTTTTAATCGGATAAATAATGTAAACAAAATAGTAAAAAAAAAATCGCTGCTCGCCCGATCTTCCGTTCCGGTGTGACGCCGGAGCTGTTTTACTAACCGGGCTCTTAGAAAAAAGACAAAATAGATCCCTGCTGTGGGTCCACGTGAGACCTCAATTTGTGGGTGGGGATGGCACGACGCTGACAGGAGAAGCCGTGGACCAAGGGAGATTGGTTTCTGATCCAAGTCAAAGTACCGGTCGTCCACCACCTTAAAATAATATTTATTTATTTTTTCTAAATTTTTTTAACATTTATCTTTTTACCCTGTCATGTCGTTTTGTTTTGACCTCGTCGCCGGACCATCATCATCATCTCGTGGCCTCACGACAGCTCTATCCAGCTATCGTCCGGCCAAGCGGCCAGAAATTTTCTTCGGCCATTTCTTTGGCATGAATTGGTCGTAGTCGTCGATAATGGAGGAAGGAGAATCCCCACGTATGTTACAAGGTCAAGACCTTATGGAAAGCTTCTCATCAATATTGTGGCAGTGATAAGAGCGCATATAATGCTGTCCACAGAGCCATTATCATGGAAAGGCCAGCAGTGAGTGCTTGACGGGCGCACACTTTGTCTCCCCCATGGCTTTTAAAAGTGACCTGGGCTCAAAACTTTAGTTCAGAATGGATTAGAGACTTGATAAGATTTGAGGAGTATATATGGCTGGGTCTCTTCTTTGGAGAACCATTTGCTTTCTTTTAGGAGCAAATGGCATTATTCTAGGAGTCTACTTGATAAAATTTTCAGCAAAATGCTATCTGACTAGTTGTCCAGTGTCCAAATATTAAGCGACAGATGCCAGGAAAAGAGGAGACAGAAGGCAAGAGATATCAAGGCTTTTCCAGCATGGAATTTGCCATGTCTTGCAAATGATTCTGGGCCCCCATTCAGCTGTTACAAAAGAGGCTTTCCAAAATAAGTGCTATGACTGTTGGAATGTTTTATTTACCCAATCAAAAAATTCATTTCTCTTCAAAATTATGACACAATAAGCCGATCATTTGATTATAGATGCCCAATGGAAACTTATATGGGAGGACTTGGAATAATCAAATAAGTATTAGTTTATTTCCAGAAAAACCTCAAGGATTTAGTCAATCCTTGGATTACTTGAAATCTTGGAATAGAATATTCATTTCTGGAGGGTGCGAGCTAGCGGAGTTGCTAGTTATTTAAGAAAAGAAGTATTCATTTTTTGATCATATGATTGATATTGGAGTCACATATGCAACCACTAGCTGCTTCTTTTACTTTAAGAGTGACGTTTGGAAAGTTATTAATCATTTCCTAAAAAAATAATGGGAGGATTACCATGTCAAAGAGTTAGGTCTTGTTTGACTATCAAGAATTGGAGCCAAGGATACCTTTTCCATTCCTAGGATTCCTGGACTCATCATCAAGAATATGTTTCTTTTAAGAAAAAATAACTTTTGGATAAAATAAATCTAGGTGATTCTAAGAAAATGAAATTAATAGGGAGAGGGGTGCAACAACTAGATGTTCATTCTTAATGGAGATATATGTTGCAGTTGATGCACTATTGAGATGCTTGATCTAGTCTTCTTTCACCTTTTATGTGTGTGAGCAAACATTTCCCAATGTTTTGATGTCCAAGAATGAAACAAGAGAACATGACTCGCTGACAGGGACACGTCCTTTAGTGCTTCCATCAATACAGAGTTTAACATGTAAGACTAGTTTTAAGTTCAAAAAATACCACATTCTGTTCAAAAAAATACCACTTTTTAAATGAAAACAATGCTTGGTGACCGGTCATGATATGATGATAACTTTCCCATTCATTTTGCAGGGCTCATTTTTTGGGAGGTATAGGAAATTTATTTATTCATAATGACCTTTTCTTGTAAAGTCCTTTTCATATTTTGATTATCTTGAGATTATTCACTAGCCATTGGTTTTGTTGATGTTCTTTTTTATCTTATACTTTCTTTATTGGATAGATATTATTCAATCTAAATTAATCAACCCTCCTTTTATGTATGAACACACATATCTTTTTTTAGTGTAAAATGAGGGAACTTAAATTTTGTTAGATTTTTAATTTTTCTTATTTCAGATATGGGGCAAAAAAAAAAGTTAGCTTTAGCACATTAATGAAGACTATACCTATATCTTTAGAGCCATGATATTTTAAAAGGGACTAGTGCCCGATACATTTAGTTTAGGACAAGTTGATGTTCCATCCTTTAGTGGATTGGACTTCAATGCTTAGCTCCTATAGACTTAGTTTCGGTAGACTAATGACAAACGTTTAGTTGTTATAAATATATCTATCTTTTTATTGCATATAGTTATTATGCAATAAGAAGGTTTAAAAATTAAAAAAATTGATATTATTGATCAAATGTTAAGTGGTGGGTCAATGGAGGCTAAATGTAAAAGTTCATTCTATTGAAAGGCTAAACATCAATTAAGCCTTTAATTTAATTTATATATGATATTTGATATTACTAATTCATATGGCTTTTGCTTGAGTAGTGGATTCCGTACTTATTTTTTCATATAATTTTATTTATTTATTTATTTTTTTTCCAATGTAGTTCAGGTGACTTTGCCTTCCAAGTTAAGTTTATTGTCCCTTCCCTCATCTTCATCCTGTCTTCTTTCCTCCCTTCATCTTCTCTTCATCTTGTTCTTCTTGTAGCGTGTTTTTGTCTTTCTTTTTTTCTTTATCTCTTCTGATTGTATGTAGGATAAAGAGATGTATTAAAGCATTTTGTTTTACTACTTTGAAAATTACCCTAATAGAGCCATATAGCTAGTCATTCCCACACATAGGACATATACATCATATCTAACTTTTTGATACTCTGCTTATGACCAGCTAGATAATAGCCTTTTGTAAGCAATGAATATTTTTTGAGCCATTCACCCCTTAATTTTCACTTGTATTGTTATTCCAGTAGTTAAGAAGAATTACAGTTTTTCAAACGTCAGTGCATTTCTCCATGCTATATCACCTTCATTCATAGGAAGAATCCTTTTACATATACATTTCATGATGTCATATGTATAGCGAGTAAATATTTCACATTGCCTTCTTTGCTATTATTATTTTATTAGTTAGGATTCTCTTCGGTTTACATAAGATCTTAGGAATCAATTTTCTGGCTACAAGCCTTCAATGATTGACATGGTGGTTGGATTGAATGGCCTCCACTTAGCACTATAAAATCTATTGCTCCATGTATCAGATAAGATCCATCTAATGATCATCATCGTATTACATGAATGATTAGAGAATTGACACACTCCAACTGATATATCAATTGGAGAGATCTTGAATTCCCTAATAATGTTGTATTGGATAAGACCCATCTAATGATCATCATCATATTACATGAATGATCGAAGAATTGACACACTCCAATTAATATATCAGTTGGCGAGAACTTGAATTCCCTAATAATGTTTAAAACTTATATTGAATTTATCGCATAGCCTAATAAAATTTATAGTGGATTTACCTTACTAAGCATGTAACCAAATTTAGATGACATTTTTCTAAACATTTTGTTATTCACTAAGCATGTAATCAAATTTAGATGACATTTTTCTAAAGATTTTGGTATAGTGTTTTTTTATTTTTTTTAATTGATTAGCTAGACTAATCACTAATAGGAGCTCCTTTGCTCTGAGGTTGCCCCCACCCTATTGAATTTGTTGTTTCCTTTATTTCTCTATTAGAGACACTCTTTCCTCCTCCTTTAGAGCTATTATCTCTTCTATGACTTTACCATAGCAATGGATTCTGCAAAAGCACAAGTAGCCCTAATATAGTGGTGGAGCATAGATTCTTTATTCTAAGGGCTCTCTATGGTGGTGATGGTAACAAAGGGGATGAAGGAAAGAAGAGAAATAGTACTTTGGATCAATAAAAAAGGGTGGTCAAAGAGTACTTTGGATCATTAAAGCAGAGCAGCCAGAGAAGTGAATCGCAAGAGTGATATGAAAGAATCTAATAGAAAGCTTCAGCAAGCGGGGTTGCTTTATGTACTGTTATGAAGTGCCTCCTTGCCACAATAGGGGTCCACTCGACAATGATAGAATTAGAGAAGGTAAAGGAAATGGTGGATATAGAGGCCACTACTACGGCTAGGCTATATGTACTTTTGTTGATTTTGCACCCACATAGGTTGTTATCATGGTGGGGTTATGGTGTAGTAAGAAAGTGGAGAAGGCGATGGCTTTGATGGAAAAATGAAGATGATAGCTTAAGGGGTAAAGGAGCGTAAGATCCATCACTACTGTTTCAATAGGACTATTGATGTAATCACTCTTGTGAAGGCTACATCACAACGTAATTATAATACGATAAGAAAGCAAAGAAGATGATGATGCAGCAATCGCTATTATATCTTTATCCTTAATAGTAGCTGATAACTCATCTTCATATACTTGTTACATTTCACCATCAATGTATATCAAACAAGAAGGATGCTGCTATACGTTAGAGTGCTCAATTTTTTTATTATATAGTTTATAAAGTTTAACATTTTTTTTAGTTCACTACCAACAACCACATATATTAATGGTTTGGATGAGTTGTAAATAAAATAATTAATATTTTTAATATTAAAAAAAAAAGTATAGGAGGAGGAGAGAGAAAAAAAAAAAACTACCTTCTGATCACCTAGAAACCCACCAACACGGGACAAGGTCAGAGGAGTTTGTTTCAACTTTCACCCACTCTCAAAACCGGTAAACCACGCTTGGGACCTCCAAGAAAATGGGGACCGCGCCATGCAAGACAGCCACCCGACACGTCCCCCGATTTAATGCGGTCATCGGTTCGCACATCGAAAACGAGCCACTTGGCTCGTTTCTATTCGCAAAATCTCCGTGAATTGACCATTTTACCCCTACAACATCTCCCACCGATTACCGAATGACAGTAACGGAGAACTGTAAGGGGCAAATCCGGGAATTGGAGTTCCTCGGGTGCAGTGTCATCGGGAGTTTAGAAAGTTCGCATCAAAAGAACAAATCCTCGTAAACAAATTTCTAGCCGTAAAAAATATCCTCTGCTGGGCTCCGTTGTCGAGACAGCTCGTGGGGGCTCACTCCCGCGTCCCCTGCTCCGCAGGAGCACCGTAACTTTCTCACCGCGGCACCACCTTGCCAAACCCACGGCGCATCTCCTCTCAGCATACTTGCACCGCCTCCCTTATCCCCAAGCCAAAACCCTGGATATGTTTATATTATGGGCTATACAACCTTATTCCATTCTTCTTAGTAAAGTACCAGAATCTTATATTAGTTTATGAAAAGAATTTCTAAAGATATTGTCCGGATTTCAAAATTTATTTTCTTGCTTGCGTTAATAAAGCTTTGCCAACTACTGCCATTGCCAATGCAGGGTTATTTCTTTTATATGGTTAATCATTATTATGCAAAAGAAAGAGTTTTAGGTAGTATTTGATAGAAAAAATATTATCCATGGATAATACGGGATAGAGTTTGTCTCTATCTATCCCTAGGGATATCCCTTGGCTATCCCATTGATCATATCAAATGCAAAAAGGTAAATCTATAGGATAACTTTTTTTTTACTCTTATTTGGAGGGATAACCAGCTATTCCTGCATTCTCTGAGGAATAAATTGAGGGGATATCCCATGGTTAACCATGGATTATGGTTAACTTTATTTCCAGCTATCCCTTATAGTTATGGCATAAGAGGGGAGTGTCCGGCATTAATCCATTTAAGCTACATCTTTGCCCACCTGCATTATCATTTGATTTTGTTCTCATGTATTTTAAAATATATTATTTTTTCTTCTTTTTGACTTTTGTAATTACATTTTGTATGACACATTTTTCATTCTTTAATAAAATTGGATAGTGTAGGCATCCCATAAAATTAAAAAAAAATCTTTTTTTTTTACTTTCTCAAAATAAAATAGATATACTCTTAAGAAAATGATAGACTATCTTTATTTCTTATTAATGATCCATTTGCTACCCAATTTTTTCTAACCCACTTTAATTTTATTTTGAAATAAATTTAAATTGCAGTCAAATAAAACTAATTAGGTAGCTGACAGCCAGCGTAAAACTTCGTTGGAACTCTTAAACATGAATATGATAAATCAAACTATGCGAAGTTGAGTCAAATAAGATGTCTAAAAATATGTATGTGAAATTGTTATTTTCATTAAAAATGCTTATGCTAAATTTAAAATATTTTAAAGAAAGTTGCCATCATTTATTTTTAGTATTAAGTCTTCACACATTTCTCATGTTATTTTCATGGATTAAAAAAATTTAATCTTGAAGTTTATCTAGAGAAAAATTCAAGCTTAGAATTGAATTGCATAACTATTTATTTCACCTTTCTTATTTTTAATAAATAGCGTTGAGGAAAAGACTTGCTGTAAGCGTGCATCGGACGTGCAGATTGGTTGCCACCAATACGATACGCGACAAGGTCCATTGAGCCTTGACACGCATGGCAGTATGGGCGTGGTTGCCATCAATACGATACGCGACAAGGTCCATTGAGCCTTGACACGCATGGCAGTAGCCATCAATACGATACGCGACAAGGTCCATTGAGCCTTGACACGCATGGCAGTATGGGCGTGCAACCAATCCACGTGTTTGGTGCACATTTGCTGCACCTCCGATACAGCAAGTATTTTTCATAGCATTGATGGGCACCAAGTCTTCCTTATTGACCACAATTTGATGTTCAATCCTTATTAATCACATATTTAATTCTCACTCCAAAAGTTTTTCCTTTTTTTCTCTCTAAATTTTGGCCTCTGATCCCTCACTCATGTGTATTTGATTTTGCGTATAGTTATAAAAAACTATGTGCACAAGCAATGTGCTAAGATAATATAACTGAAGGCAAAACTAGTATAAAAATGTCCAATAAATTTAAGTATGTGCAAACTTCATGCTTATATACGGGACTAAAATTAAATGATATCAGTCAAAATGACTGAGTATAAAGTACTATATAAGATTGTATATTAAATTCTGCTTCCTTCATCAACATCCAGATCGAAGGTAAACTTACTAGCGGTGTTCAGAGCCGGGATTATAAAATATAGAAGCCATTGGAGTTTTTTTTTTTTTTTGGGGTGGGGTGGAACGGGAACGAGAACAAGGGGGAGAAGACAACGAGTACGGCGTTTCCCACGCTATATTCCTCGAAGACCCCCGGTTTGACTGCGTCCTCGGGCGAACGACATCCCGCCACGTGTCCTCCCCCGCTTCGCCAGAGAGCCGGCGGCGGTCTCGACGCGGAGGTCTCCGTCCCCGATCCCCTGGGCGACAACATTCGGGCCCTCTGCTCTGCTATTTGGATCATCCTGTAGTCGTTTCCAAAGAGGCCAAGCGGCCGTCTTTTGCTGTTCTACTGTTCTGTTATTTGGATCATTCGGGCCCTCTGCTGTTCTACTGTTCCATTCTGAGTGGCTGGAGGCTGAAGCCAGTGATTCGGGACTGTTGGGTTGGCGAGTTTTAGTTTGACGCCATTGGAGAGGATTTGAAAAGGATTTGGAGGTTGTTTCTGGTATAAAAGGAAGACAAGGCAAGTTTATCTTTTCTAAAGTCGATACTTTTAAACAAGATTCAGATGCAGCATGAGTGGGTGGGCGTTTGGGTTGATTTTTTGTTATGTTACATGGTGGAAGTTTGTTCTGGTTTGTCTCTGGGCTATAGAATGAAGGCAAGGGGTTTATACTTTCTGAAAATGAAACCTTGGTTCACGTTTTGAGATCTACAGGAGTGGTGGGGGCTTGGGTGCGTGGAATTTTTGTTATAATATGCAATGGAAATTTGTTTTGACTTGTTTCTGGACCATGCGAAGGTAACGAGTGTTTTACTCTTATGAAAAAAAATGAAATCTTGGCCCTGTGATCTTTTTCTCTTGAACAAAATACATTAGGCATTCTGCACCTATTGATTCATCAACAAAAAAAATGAAATCTTGGTTCCAGTTTTTGGAAATGACAGGTGAGGTTGGGGCTTGAGCTGATGGATTTTTTGTTTTATTATACAATAGAAATATGTTGCAGCTTGTTTCTGGACCATGGGTTTATTTTGAAGTCCAATCGCATGCTCTGTTTTTGTTATTGTGATTTGGTTGCGTGATGTCCTTGATTTGCTTTCAAAATATATGATGAAGTACCTTAACATTTTATTCTCAGTTTGAAGGTGCTTTCGAGATCATCACCACCTTTCACCTGTGTTGGAATCTGCTGCTATCTGTTATTAGTTTAGATTTGATATTGCATGGGGGTCATTTTGGGATTAGCAGGAAGAGAAATAGCTATCTCGAGCTTTCCGTCAACAACTATATTTTGCTATACTTCCTATTAATTGTAAACATCTTGATTGGTTGTTTGAGGAGCATCTCGTGGTATATTGTTTCCAGTTAATAATTTGGGGGATTAGAGTGAGACGGAGATTGTAGAATCTGAACCAGAATCAGCACGAGCAAGCACAAGTGCTGCACAAATGAGCCTTAGAAATGACAAAATAAAAAAGGTATGTGCTTAGGCTCATTGCTGCTTGAGCTCTTCCTTTTTCATGCTGTTAATTTTTCAAATTTATGATATTTTCAAGGAATTCGTTTGGGGTCAACGTATAGGCTAATCAAGTATTTTTTCTCTTTCAAAGTACAAGAGAAAATTTTTTGAAATTTGAATTGGTGGTCATTGCAGTCTTTTTTCCCAAATATCTTTGGGATGAGAGAGTCTCAAGCATCAAAGAGAAAAGGGCCCTCATTCAACTCCTCTGGTATGTTCTTATGTACTAAGAATTGACGTTTTCATGTTTATTTATATTGATTAGTTTGTCTTGATTAGCATGACAATTTCTTTTATAATTTTAGGTGAAATCCAAATTTTATACTATAATTAGTGAAGAATAGGATTAAAAATGATAAAAGATAATTGTCATTTCTGTTCTGAGAGAAAAGTCCATCTGAATGTTGCCCCCTATATATGACTTCATTTCTCTTGTTCCTTGATCAGAATATTGAACTAAATTCTTTTGGGATCCTTCGTTTATACCAGAGAGAAGTTAATAAGATACAAAAGGCTGTTGAGACTTGAGATGGCCATTCAAAGAGTAAACCCAGAGAGGGACTGAGAATCTTTATCCAAGTCATGAAGGGGTTTCATGGACCGTATAGAATTCTTATCTTGCAAATTTATATTTTTGATAAGTTCTCATCTAGTAGAGAAACTCATTTTTGCTCTTGCAAGCCCAACATTATTATTCAATTCAAATGCACCATTTATCTTTTATCCAGATGGACAGTTCTTACGTCTATAAGGTGAAAAGATAGATAATTTAACCTCCTTGGGAAATTATAATGAGACAGTTATTACATATACTTAGATCTGCAATTATTTTCTTGGTGGAAATATATGTTTAATAGATCTTTAAAATTTAGATATTTTAGTCCATTTGACTAAGGAAAACTGCAGAGGATGAGAAGACAATCCAATTTGGAAATGATAGAATTATAAAGCAGAGGATAGCAGGACACTCTTTATATCTTCCTTAATATTTGTTTGTGGTTACACTTTTGGTCCTTAATTTCATATTCAAGCAAATTTCACATTTAAATTTATTCTTGGTAATATGCAAAAATATATTATCATTATTTTTCATATTCTTGCCTTGCCTTACCTCCTCTTGCTCTAGTTATAACTAACTGTTCGCTTACAAACAGCAGCTGATTTTGGAAAGTGCCCATCTTTCTCAACAACTGCCTCTCCTGCTTTTGGGGAAAACTTCTCTGGTATCTCCTTTAGTTTCTTAATTCTTCATTGTCCAGTTTGTCTTCACATACCACATCTCACAAGCTTTGTCATGGTCTTTTAATTTTGTTTCTTTTTATTCCAATTTGAAGAAACATACTCCAATTCAAGGCTAAGAAGCTTAAGTTTCAATGATTTCTCTTCGCCCTTGCAAGATGCTGAAAGTACCCAGGCCTTGAGGTACAATGCTAATTTCTCTATTTTACCAATTTACCTGGTTTTATGATTTGCTGCACCTATTTTCTTACTTATATTATGTTTTTCTGCCTTCTCTGTAGGATATTTGTTGCAACATGGAATGTTGGAGGAAAACCACCTCACAGTGGGCTAAACCTGAATGATTTTATTCCTGCTGATGATCATTCAGATATCTATGTGCTTGGGTCCGTATCTTAGTGTAAACTTGTGAACATATGATCATTAATTTCTTGATATTACATATATTCTGATGCATTTCTCCTAATTTCAGCTATAATTTTAACCATTTCTATATCAATATCTTTTGTAAATGAACAATTTTTGTTTTTTTCTGTTTTATCATCTATCTTTCTTCATTTATAAAAGTTGATGAATATTACCTGATGATTTGCAAATTGTAGATTTCTTTGTTTATTGTTTGTCATGTTTATAACTCTGTTGCAGTTTGTTGAACCCTTCTGTTTCTCTTCTTTTCTTCCTTGATGTTATTAGTTTTCAGGAAATAGTCCCCCTGAATGCTGGAAATGTGCTTGTTATAGAGGATAATGAGCCAGCAGCGAAATGGCTAGCTCTCATCAACCAAGCATTGAACAAGCCAAGAGAGAATGATACTGATAGTTACTCATGCACTCCATCTCCATGCGCCAACTCCTCTTCTCAAGATTCTAGTTTTAATTCTTCTGTTTCCAGAGATCTGGGGAACACCAATGGTTCATTATTCCTCCCAAAACAGTCTCTAAGATCTATTAGCAGAACTTTCCGGATGGAGCAGAGAGGACGGCTAAAGACCTGCAACTGCCCATCAGAAGTGGGAAGGAAGTACTACCGGGACTCTTGTTTTAGATGCCCCAAAGCTTATACCAGTGATGAGGACTCCTCGGATGAGGAAGAGGAGGTATCAAGCAGTTTCTCAGTTGCAGATATAACTGCTGCGCTCTCTACTACATATAAGCAACCAAGGTATTATAGCCTGATAGCTAGCAAGCAGATGGTAGGTATCTTCGTCACCATATGGGTGAGAACAGAACTAGTCCAACACATTGGTCATCTGAGACTCTCTTGCGTTGGGCGTGGAATCATGGGCTATCTTGGTAACAAGGTGAGAACTGAGTTAGCCATACCTTCATTTTTTTTTTCTTTTTTTTTAAACTTTCTTACCATTGTTACAAGAGATTTACTGTTCTGGTTGCAGGGATGTATATCAGTGAGCATGTCTTTGCATCAGACAAGCTTTTGTTTTGTTTGCAGTCACTTGGCTTCTGGGGAGAAAGAAGGGGCTGAGCTCAGGAGAAACTCTGATGTTATAGAGATATTAAAGAACACACATTTCCGAAGGATATGCAGAAGAACTTGCCGAAGAATTCCTCAGAGAATTCTTGAACATGAGTAAGCTTTCTCCTTTATAATTGTTCCAGCCATATGTAGAGCCAGATTGGAAACCGAAACTAATTTCTTCCCTCTGTCTCCCTTTGCCATGATTCAGTCGGGTCATATGGTTAGGGGATTTGAATTACAGAATTGCCTTGAGCTACTCCGAGACCAGGAAGCTTCTTGAGGAAAATAATTGGGATGCTCTTCTTGAGAAGGATCAGGTGACTACTCTTGATCACTCAAGTCAAAAAGGGGTTTTTCCCAGGTTGTTCTCAAAGTTGGATATGAATGAAATGCTTATCTAAATAAAGTCTTGTTCATTGTCCATTCTTTCTAAGATTTCATTCTTATGTGAACTAAGATCCATGTTGTAGCGTTTATGGATACTTTTCTCCAGTATCTACAGAACTCCAAATGTTATAATTTCTTTTATTCGGTGTGTTGCTTTGATAGCTGAAAATTGAAAGAGAAGCAGGACGAGTGTTCAAGGGGTGGCATGAGGGGAAAATCTATTTTGCTCCGACATACAAATACTCCAATAATTCAGATGCCTATGCCGGCGAATCTGTGACATCAAAGAAGAAAAGAAGAACACCATCATGGTAGGCAAGGCTCTTGTTTTAATGCTGCTTCCCTTCTCTTTTCTTTTCTTTATTTTTTGGTGAGAAGCAAATATGTTCCTAGCTGGTAATAACACTAGCAGTGGTTCAGGCCTCTGACCACATATAAACAAGCAAAACTTTTCAACCGGTAAGACTCTTGTTTTAACTTGTCACTAGGCATAGCTTTAAATATCATAATGCTGCTAAAAATTGTTGATAAATAGAGCATGCATTTTTCATAAACTCATCAAACATAGCCTTAATTGTTGATCATTGCATTTGTGGGATACACTATGATTTGATACCAGTTAACATCTACATCATATTATAAAGTATTGAAGCAATTCAATTAGTACCAAGCTTTCCTATGTAGAAAATGTATCAAATGGATCAAGTATCACCTAACAATTATTGCACTTGATGAATTTAATGACTTCAGGTGTGATCGCATACTATGGCATGGTGATGGGATTGCACAGTTGTCTTACGTCCGTGGGGAGTCGAGATTTTCTGATCATCGCCCAGTATGTGCAGTTTTCAGAGTGGAGGCAGGTGTGCTTGACAGCAGTTTGAAGAAGGGTTTGTCCACCTATAACATGAAAGTTGGTGTGGAAGAGCTCTTACCTCCAAGTAATAGCTACTAGTCTGATGGAAGTGAGTATATACAATCTTATACATACATTCATGCATGCACATCTGATTTTTCTTTTAAATTTTGACCTGCATCTGAAAGTTTATATTTCATAATTAAAATGTTTATGCATTGATGTATGTGTATGACATAAGCATGTACTTGCAATAGTACAAATTGTGCTCTTATGATCTTTTCCAAACCATATACAACTTAGTATAAATTTGGCCCTAGGCCAGCTGGTTAAGTCTTGTTTATCCTGCATCATGGATAAAAGGAAGTAATAGTACCAAACTCTTGTTTTTTCTTTTTGAAAGAACAAGTTGTCAGTCAGTTATGTCTTCCTAATAGCTAATTGGCCTTTTAGGTTTTAAGATAGACCCCTCTAGCCCAATATTGAACAAGCCAAGAACTCAACACCCATTTGTAGAAGGTTTACAGAAGCTTGATACTTAATAACCGGCAATAGAATGTTCTTGATCTCTTATGGATTATAACAGGATATATAAAATAGCACATAAAAAGATTATTTTGCTTATTGAAGCTTGGGGACCAAGCAAAGGCGACAACAATCGCATTACTTATTTATCTCTTCTTTTTTCCCTCTAATCTTACAATCAACATAAAAAAATTCTTTCTAGATGATACTGATCTCTTTCTCCACCATGACTCAGGTGCTGACATCCAAGAAGAAAGAGTGACCGCTATAGAATCTGCAGAAACTATCAAAGAGACAGATACAGGCCGATCTGCACAGAATTTCTTACTAACAATTTACTTGGTTAGTATAATTCTCTGGAAAGCTATACTTTTATTATTGTAAATGTTCTCTTCATTGATAAAATGTCTGACAATATCTTTATGCTTTTCCTTCTGCAAGATTGTTTCCTTTTGCATCAACTTCAGTTAGAAGGGACAGAAGTCTAATGCTCATACTGGGGAAGGGACATTTTTCCTTCTCTTTCTTTTCTTTTCTTTTCTTTTCCTTTCCTTTTTTTTTTGTGTGTGACTGAGAGGAAACATGAGTTCCACCTCTAACCATGTACCGAGTTTTCCTCGGGGAGGAGTGCATGTTTAATTGAGGCATTCCGAATGTACAAAACTGTGCATTAATATTTTATCAACATCCTTGCTTCAGTGATGATGAAGCATTCCCGGAACTGCATTATTAAGTTGTTCTCTTCTGAATTCATGGTATTGTTTATTTATTTTTTTCAATGGTTGACAGGAAATTAACTAAAGCTGCTTTAGCTATTATCTAAGCTAAAACCTTGTGATATATAGTTTTTTGTTTTTTTAATGACAAAAATTTATGGTTAATATTGATTGGTTGGTTATTCCTGATGAGGTCTGATCAGAAGGTTCTGCCCTTCTGGATTAGGTTTAAACCTGAACTACTGGCCAAATTGACTTCAGAAGGCAGGACCACCTTACTTAAGCTGGATCCATAGTCTTAAAACTGGTCTGAATTTGGCCTGTGACTAGGCGGAACAATGTATAATTCAAGACAGTTACCCTGTAAACCATTAGTTCATTGAATTCTTGATAGCTGAACTGGACAATGGGGTGCAATATTGTGATTTTTTGGCTATCTGCCACTCTATCGAAAGCTTGGAGGGTCTAATACATGACTCAGAATTATTTAACCAATTATTAGAGGGAAGTTTTCTCGAACTAATTTTTCCCTATTGCTCGAGCCCACATTTTTGACTTCCCTTGCCATATCAAATCCAAATGCATCAAAGTTCCGGCCAATTCAGGGAAGATGACGGTTGAAGGAAGCATCAGGCTGGTGCTTCCCCTAAATCGGGTTCATCAGAAACCGGTTCGCCCACCGACAGTAATGACTAGGTACATGTATCCAGCGCATTGTCTCAGAAAGGCATGACCACTAATGGAGACTAATGGTGGTAATATTTTCAGTAAGACAGAGGATGGAGCAGGACAATCTACAGTTATAGACAAGAGAAGCTAACAAGAGAGGGCAATTACAAGCTTTTGAAACTACTGTAGGATTTTGAAACTACTGTAGGATTACAACAACATGCTTCAGAGATGAGATTTTTTAAAGGTAAAAATCGAGGGTCAAATGGTTGAACAAAGACCATTGCGGTATTCATTCATAACACCCTTTTGGTTCAAGAGAGCTTCCATTTCCTTAAGAAGACTTCTATACATGGATCCCTTAGATCTATTAAAGTTTATATTGAAAGCGCTTATGACATGGTGCAATGGGTTTTCCTTTAGATAGTTCTTCACCATTTTCACTTTGACCAAAGATTGGATATGCAACTTAATTCATTCTTCCTTCCAGGCTTTGGTTAGTGGTGTGCCTTCTTATTGGTTTCTATCCTCTAGGGCTTTGTGACAAGGTGGTTCCTTGTCACCCTTCCTGTTTGTCCTTGCAGCTGTGATCTAGAAACATTAATCAATCTGTCAAAAAGGGGTCAACTTCAAGCTCTTCAACCTTACATAATGGTCCATTAATCCCACTTATTTTTGCTGATGATTTCCTAGTAGTTTCCTAAGCTAACCACAAGGAAGACAATGGAATCAAGGTGCATTTTCTTTGATTATTGTCATCCATCAGGCTAAGCAGTTATCCAAATCCTATGCTCAATTTAGTCGCTGGAGTCAAGTTGGGCAAACAGAGCATGGATTTAATCGTAAATGGGTTAGTAATAGCATGGGCAAGAATATTTCAAAGCCATATGCTCTCGAGGTGATACATTTAAGAATCATTTTAAAGAAAAAAGGGAACGTTTGGTCCATGATAATATATCTTACATTTATGGTAATCTTACGCTTAGTAACCAGATTCTTATAAATAAAATATTACTGCGTTGAGTTTATAATAAAAAATATAACAATCAATGCACCATGTTTTAAAATTTTTTATATATATATTTTTAATGTTTTAAGAGGCCCTTTTCTCTTTTTGTTGGAATATGAAATGTTTTGATAAAAATCAAGATTTTTTGCAAACTGATTTTAAAAATATTATATATTTAAATATTATATATGATATAATATAATTATAATATTATTAAATATCATTAAATAGTATATATTAATATATATATATAAATATTTAGAAGTTTGTTATATAAATGCAAGGCCATAAATATTAATAATTTACAATTTAATATTTACTTATTATTATATAAAACATATAATAATATTTAAATATAAAATATTATTTTTAATATTAAATATTATATTAATATTAAATTTGATATTAATATAAATATTTAATATTTAATATTTAAATATTATTTGAAACAAATTAAATATATAATCAGATTGAGTATTATTAAATATTTATATTAAAGTTAAGAGTGTAATTTAAGATTACCAAATTTGGATAATTTTCGGTGCCCACCTTTTAAATGGGAACCAGATTACTAAGATTTATGATAATGTTAGATTATTGAAAATCAAATTAATATTACCACTCAAATTACTATATCAAATTATCAAACATGGTAATCTACATAATAATTTAAGATTATTAAGATAGATTACAGTAAACTAAACAGCTTTTAACATCAAAGCTTATACTAAACCATGCAGTCACATATTCCCATCAACAGAATGATACCTACGGATGAAGTAGATTACCATTTGAGGGTCAGTGATCCCTTTACTGAAGGCAAACATTGGAATGTTTATGGCATGCCTTGATCTACCATCTGAGCTAAACACAAAACTTGTCCGCATAACTCTTAGGTGATACACTAGAGATTATGTAAGATCTGCGATTTAACCATTTTCAAATTAATAGGTAACATGAATTCAAATTAAGTTAAAATGTTATAACAGTTAAGTTATAACAATACCAATAAAGTTAAGTTAAATAATTTACAAATACCAGTATCATAAATTTAATATATCTGATCTACTTGCTTTTCACCCTAATCATAACTCACCTCTGATTTTAAGCATCCTAAGTCTCTGATGCTAGTATTATGTGAGAACTTATGCCTTTGTATATTTATTTTATATATATTTAGTCTCACACTAATTGTGCATCAGGTAGAATCAAAAAAACCTAGATAACACCTTCATGGGCTGTTTTAGGTAAGGCTCTGAATTATTATAAATAATATTGGAGCAAATCCAGATCATAATCAATGTGGACATGAGATAATGTAGATTGACTTATAGTTTTTGTCATTAGATTTGATTGAATTGAAATCCTTAGCTTGATGAGTAAATAAAAGCTTAAATGTAGGAAGTACATGATATATCGTACTGATGTGCATTTTGATATAAACCTCGCCGATAAGGCGACGAAATCCGATACCAAATCTGAAATCGAATCCCAAAAACTTCAAAGCACAAGTTTGTTGAGCCCTAACCCGTTATCTAGTAAGATAAGAATCAAAGACTACGGATAGGAAGATGCAATACCTAGAATCCCAAGAACGCTCAAGAACTCTATATGATAAGTCGGTTGTTTGAACGCCACAAGAATTAACTTGATAAGTTCAAGAATCTTCTCAAAAAAATAAGAACACACAAACCTTCCAAAACTCTTTCATAATAATCTCATGATAATCTTCAATAAAACCAAAAGGGTTTACAATATATAGGAGTCAAGTATGCTAACTTGGAAAGTCCATAATGGCATTTTCCAAACTGAAATTAATCCCAAAAATGGTTAAAAATATTCAGAAATAAAAGATAAGGTAACTAGAAATGTCATCCCTTAAAAGGTGCCCATAAATTGCATATATGGCGCCCATAAATAGAAAGGTATGTCGAGATTATTAATATGATAAGTTGGCCTCCAAGAATGGCTAGAAAATGTACGCCCACAAATAGGAAAGTATGAAAAAATTACAATATGACAAGTTGGCCTCCAAGAATGGCTAGAAAATGTGCTCATCTCGAGAAAAATCTTCTAAAGCCTTAATCACGTTGACCAAACACTCTTGAATTTATTTTGGACTCTTGTCGGACCTTTATGTGTAAGCCACTTTGCCAACTTGCTAAACTAGCCATTTAAAGCTTTCTTGAAACGCTTGGCTCTAAGTCTTGTAATTGGCCCGCTTGAAAGAGACAAATGATCATGAGAATGCCAATCATGCTTAGGTGTAGCTTCGTTTGCATCATTCTCCCCCTCTTGAAAAGGATTTGTCCTCAAATCATCACCTACATAAAAAGGAGATAAGTTAGAAACATTAAAGCTAGCACTAACACCATACTTACCTGGTAGATCAAGTTTGTAGGCATTGTCATTGATGCGTTCCACCACTTATAATGATCCATCGCCCCTTGGTAGGAGTTTAGAATGCCTTTGCTCTGAAAAATGCTCTTTTCTTAAGTGCAACCAAACCCAATCTCCTAGTTCGAATATAACTTTCTTGAGGCCCTTATAGGCTTGATTTGCATATTGCTCGGTCCGCCTCTCAATATTTTGCCTTATCTTCTCATGGATCTGCTTAACAAGATCAGCTTTCTTCTTGCCATTTAAGTTAACACGCTCACTCATAGGCAAAAGAGTCAAATCCAAAGGAGTCAGTGGATTAAAACTATAAACAATCTCAAATGATGAAAATTTAGTTGCAGAATGAATACATATATTATAAGCAAATTCAACATGCAGCAAGCAATCTTCCCATGTTCTCAAGTTCTTTTGAATGATGGCACGCAACAAGGTTGATAAAGTTCTATTTACTACTTCAGTTTGACCATCAGTTTATGGATGACAAATGGTAAAAAATAGTAACTTAGTTCCCAATTTCCTCCGTAAGGTCTTCCAATAGTAACTCAAGAACTTTGCATCTCTATCAGAAACAATACTCCTAGGCATGCCATGCAACCTAACAATCTTTCTAAAAAATAAATCAACTATGTATGATGCATATCGATCTTATGACATGCAATGAAATGTGCCATCTTAGAGAACCTATCAACAACCATAAAAACTGAATCTCTCCCCCTCTTAGACCTCGACAATCCTAAAATAAAATCCATAGAAATATCAACCCAGGGCTCACTAGAAATAGGAAGTGGAGTATACAAACAATGTGGTTGTAGCCTAGACTTAGCTTATCTATATTTAATGCATCTCTCACAAACCCTCTCAACATCTCGCCTCATATGTAGCCAAAAGAAATGCTCATGCAATACGTCTAAAGTCTTAGCTATCCCAAAGTGTCCCATCAAACCACCACCATGTGCTTCTTGAACAAGCAAATCACGCAAGGATGGATGTGAAACACACAACTTATTCTCTCTAAATAGGAATCCATCATGCAAATAAAATTTACCACACAACCCTTTAGAGCAATCTCTAGACACGTCACCAAATTCTGAATCCAATGTGTTGACCCCAGATTGATTTTGATGATTACAAAACAAATCAAGCAATTCTAAGATTGATACAGGGAAGTTCAGTCGCCTTGCAAGTAAGTATCTTCATGCAAAATTGACTGGTAAGAAAGTACTTTATTTTACTTTGCTTTAGATATTTTTATTTTTGCTTAAAGTTAACTAGTTAGCTAGCTTGTTCGTTCAATTAGCTAGCTGGCATGCCCCTCAGCTAACTAAAATTCTCGCCACAGTGATTGGGCCGAACGATCTTGTATTTTAGCTAGCTGTTTAGCTAGCTTGCTAGCTAGCTGAAGTTTCTTCAGCTAACTAAAATGCTCGTCTCAGTTAGATGGCCGAACATCCTCCTTTTTTAGCTAGCTGATGAGTTAGTTTATTAGCTAGCTGGAGCCCTTTCAGCTAACTAAGAAACTTGTCTCAGGTGCCTGGCCGAACGTCCTTTTCTTTTAGTCAACTGGTAAGCTAGCTTGTTAGCTAGCTGGAATTCCTTTAGCTAACTGATTTGCTTGTCACAGTGCATTGGCCGAACACCCTCCAATTTTAGCTAGCTGGCTGGATGTCTTGTTAGCTAACTGAAACTCCTTCTAGCTAGCTGACGTTTCTTTTAGTTAACTGCTTAGCTAACTATTTCATCCTGGAACTAACTACTCAGCTAAATTTTCACAGGGAACGTCTCAGCCGTGGGGATTCAAAATTCAGTTAACTAAAGATCTAGCTGACTGTTGGTTAGTTAGCTGGAGAGTTAACTATTATATCAGAACGGATGGCTGCCCTTTTGCTCAATTAGCTAGAGAGCTAACTAAGCTGGACGGACAACATATTGCTTTTGCTTCTAGTTAGCTCGTGAGCTAACTGGCCATTCTTCAGTTAGCTATTCAGCTAACTAGCTGTCTTGTTCTTCTCCTGGAGCCGAGTGGATTTCAAATTAAGTTAGCTAGAGAGCTAACTATGATAGCATAAATTTTTCTCTCTGCCGTTACTTTTTCTCTGTTAGTTAGCTAAAGAGCTAACTGACTTTTTCTTAGTTAGCTGCCAAGCTAACTGGTGTGCTGCCTCAGGACGATTCTTTTGTTGTGACCTCTCTAGTTAGCTAACTGATTAGCTAGCTGAGGTTTCTTGCTTTACTCTTGGACGATGACATTCATTTCGTCAGCTACCTGGAGCCTCATTTTTTTAATCCACCACCGCCTAAGCTTTTAAGAGTGCTCTTTCTTCTTTCTCTCTCTCTCTCTATTGCTATTTCAAGCTATATTTAACTTTTAATTTTTGAATTTTTACAGTGCTCATCCTTCCTCAAATGGAGATCTGCATTCAATGCTTAAGGAAACATGTTTAACGGTTATATTTTCTTTCCGTTATTATTTCCATTTATTTCTTATGTATATAATGGATATCTTCTTGTTAGATGGATATAAATAGCTGGGATTAGAAGCACACCCAGACGATTTTTGAAAAAGAAAGTTTAAATAAAGAAAAATCCAAGAAAAGAGCCTTCATTGCATATTTGTTGAGTGGTTGCTGGGCATTCAAGTTCATTCCTTGCTCCGAAAGGTCGTCCGAATCATTGAAGCTTTTCAAGCATTCAAGACTTCAGCTGCTTCAACCTAGTTCATTTATTGCTGAGTTTATTGCTTCAAAAGTTGTAAAGTATTTTCCAAATATTTGCTCATTGTAGGAGCTTCTCCTTTACATACTCTGATTATCTTGTAAAAGGGTTAGTGAACCCTGGTTTATTGTTGGCTTCCTTGTGCCATTGAAACAAGAGGACTAGCCTAGGTTTGGCTAGGGGTTTTTGGCTTCCTTGTGCCGTGAAACAAGAGGACTAGCCTAGGTTTGGCTAAGGGTTTTTGGCTGCCTTATGCCGTATAAACAAGAGGGCTAGCCTGGTTCGGCTAGAGGTTGTAATCGTTGTGATACGATTAGTGGAATTCCCAAAGGTGTTGGAGAGTGGATGTAGGTGCTGAGTTTGGCACCGAACCACTATAAACTTATGTGTGTTTGTGGTTGCTTGCTTTTCTGTTGTTATTATTCTGTGCACCCCACTTCACCGCTGCAAATCAAATTAGGGTTAAAAGCACATATATCTGCATAGCTATTAATTTTTTTTTTAAATAACCCAATTCACCCCCTTCTTGGGTTACTACATCTAGGCAACAAGTGGTATCAGAGCAGTGTACTCTTGATTTCTATAGCTTTGATTAGCTTGGAGCCAAAGATCAATAGTAATCCCAATGAATTCCATGTTGATTGAGGGACAATCAACTAATAGACCACCTTTGTTCAATGGAACAAACTACACATATTGGAAAGCACGAATAAAAATCTTCATTCAAGCACTAGATTATGATTTATGGGGAATCATAATTAATGGACCACACACCCACAATTATGGTTGAAAATATTAATATTGCAAAACCTGAATCTGAATGGGATGAGCAAGATAGGAAATTAGCTCAATTAAATGCAAAGGCTATGAATGTTCTTTATTGTTCTCTTGATGCAAATGAATTTAATCGTATATCAACTTGCATGTCTGCTAAGGAAATATGGGATAGACTTGAAGTCACCCATGAGGGTACAAATCAAGTCAAGGAATCCAAAATAAATGTTTGTTCATAAGTATGAATTATTTAAGATGGATCCTGCTGAAAATATTACTGATATGTTTACAAGATTTACTGACATTATTAATGGATTGAAGAGTCTTGGAAAATCTTATGCTAACAGTGATCTTGTTAGAAAAATTTTAAGATCTTTACCTAGGACATGGGAAGCAAAAGTCACAGTAATTCAAGAAGCAAAAGATCTCAACAATTTATCACTTGAAGAGTTGGTTGGTTCTTTGATGACTCACGAGCTTCAGCAACGATAACATATTGATGAAGATGATTCAAAGAAGAGAAGGACCATGGCATTGAAGAGTGCAACTCAAGAAGATGAGAGTGAAGAAACCACAAGTGAGAGTGAGAAAGATGATGATATGACACTTATTTCAAGGAAATTTAAAAAGTTCATGAAGAAAAAGAGATTTGAAAAAAGAAAGCATTTTGTCAAAGAGATCATAGCAAAGATAAGGAAAAGAGTGAACCTCCAACATGCTATGAGTGTAAGAAGCCTGGACACATCAGACCAGATTGTCCACTATTAAAAAAGGCATCTAGAAGAATAAAGAAAAAGGCAATGATGGCCACTTGGAGCGACAGTGAAGCTACAAGTTTAGAAAATGAAGAAAAAACTGAAGTTGTCAATGTTTGCTTCATGGCTGCTAATGATGAGGTAAGCCCTAACTTTTTAGATGACTTTACCTTTGATGAATTACAATGTGCATTTTATGAACTTATTGATGATTTTGCAAATTTAAGTTCAAAAATAAAAGAATTAAAAAATGAAATCAAAAATCTTACTCTTGAAAAAGAAAGAATTTCAAAGGATAATGAATCATTGTTAAAGGAAAACAAGATTTGAAAAATGAAGTAGATAAATTAAAACCAATTGTTGATAGATTTAGTCTGAGTTAGAAAAATTAGAAATGATTTTAAATAGTCAAAGAGCTGTTTACAATAGAGCTGGTCTTGGATACAATACTTTTGAAAGAAAAAATTTCTAAAAATATTTATGAGCATACTGATGATTCTACTAAAATTACATGTTTTAAATGTGAAAAATTAGACACAAAGCTTATATTTGCCAAACATAAAAGATAAGGAAAATATGGATCCCAAAAGGAACCATTTTGACTAACCCTAAAGGACCCAAGAAAGCTTGGGTACCTAAGAACAAAAATTGAAATTGTGTATGCAGGTGTGTCTAGCAACCCGAGCAATTAAAAGACAATGGTACTTGGACAGTGGGTGCTCAAGACACATGACCGGTGATGAATCATAATTCATCACTTTAGAAGAAAAAGATGGAGGTGTTGTTACTTTTGGTGATAATGGCCAAGGAAAAATAATTGGCATTGGAAAAATAGGTATCACACCTCATGCTTATATTGATAATGTGCTGCTTGTAAAAGGTTTGAAACATAATTTACTTAGCATTAGTCAATTATGTGACAAAGGATTTAATGTTACATTTGAATCATCCTTATGCATTGTTAGAAATCTGCTAATGAAAACATGAGATTTGTTGGTCAAAGGCATGGTAATGTATACATTGTTAATTTAAATGATTTGCATGATCAAAATATTGATTGCCTAGTTGCTACTAATAATAAAACTGATAATAGTTGGTTATGGCATCGTAGGCTAGCTCATGCAAGCATGGATTTACTATCTAAATTAATTAAAAAGGATTTAGTACATGGTTTGCCAAAACTTATTTTTGAAAAAGATAAGATTTGCAATGCTTGTCAATTTGGAAAACAAACCCGAGTTTCTTTTAAATCAAAGAATTTTGTTTCAACCACTAGACCGTTGGAGCTCTTGCATATGGATTTATTCGGTCCTACAAGAACCACTAGTCTAGGAGGTAAAAGATACGGTTTCGTTAGTATTGATGATTTCTCTCGCTTTACATGGGTTTTATTTCTAGCTAGTAAAGATGAAGCATTTCCGTCATTTTAAAAATTATTTAAAAGAATTACAAACAAAAAGAATTCTTCTGTTTTGTCAATACGAAGTGATAATGGAAAAGAATTTGAAAATAAATCTTTTGAAGAATTTTGTAATGAAAATGGAATTGAACATAATTTTTCTGTACCAAGAACACCACAACAAAATGGAGTAGTTGAAAGAAAGAATAGAACATTAGAGGAAATGGCGCGTACCATATTGTGTGAAAGCAATCTTCCTAAATATTTTTGGGCAGAAGCTATTAACACTGCATGCTATGTTTTAAATCGTGCATTAATCAGACCTGTTTTAAAAAAGACTCCTTATGAACTTTGGAAAGGAAGAAAACCTAATATAAGTTACTTTCATGTTTTTGGATGTTGATGTTTTGTATTAAATAATGAAAAATCAAACCTTGATAAATTTGACGCTAAGTCTGATGAAGGAATTTTTCTTGGATATTCTTTACATAGTAGAGCTTTTAGAATATTCAACAAAAAGACTTTAGTAGTTGAAGAATCAATTCATGTTATCTTTGATGAATCTAATGATCTTCCATCAAGGAAGGGAAAAGGTATAAATGATGTAGATGATATTGAAGATCAATTCAAGGACATCACATTAAAGGATAATAACGATACACAAGAGGTAAGTGAAGAAGAGAACGCTGACCTACCTGAAGCCTCACAAGGTAATGATGAATTAGAAAGAGAATGGAGGTATGTTCTTAGTCACCCTAAAGATTAAATTATTTGTGATCCTTCTCAAGGAGTGAGAACTAGATCATCATTTAGAGATGCTTGTAATAATTTAGCATTTGTATCTAAAATTGAACCTAAATGTTATAATGATGCTAAAAATGATGTTGATTGGATTAATGTCATGCATGAGGAACTTAACCAATTTGAAAGAAATAATGTTTGGACTCTTATTGAAAGACCTCATGATCATCAAATTATTGAAACTAAATGGGTTTACAGAAACAAATTAGATGAACATGGTAATATAATTAGAAATAAGGCAAGATTAGTAGCTAAAGGTTATAATCAAGAAGAGGGAATTGATTTTGATGAAACTTATGCCCCTGTTGCTAGATTAGAAGCTATTAGATTACTTCTTGCTTATGCTTGTTATATGAATTTTAAATTATATCAAATGGATGTTAAAAGCGCTTTCTTGAATGGATATATTGCTGAACAAGTTTTTGTGGAACAACCACCCGGATTTGAAAATCATCTGTTTCCAAACCATGTTTTCAAATTAAACAAAGCTTTGTATGGTTTGAAACAAGCGCCCCGGGCATGGTATGAAAGATTAAGCAAATTCTTGATTAGTAATGATTTTATTCGAGGAACTATGGATACAACTTTATTTATTAAAAGGCAAAATAAAGATATATTAGTTATTCAAATCTATGTTGATGATATCATATTTGGTGCCACTAATGAATCTTTGTGCAATGACTTTGCTAAGCTTATGCAGGGAGAGTTCGAGATGAGTATGATGGGTGAGCTGAATTACTTCCTCGGACTTCAAATTAAACAAAGCAAAGATGGGATCTTCATAAGCCAATCCAAATATACAAAAGAAATGATCAAGAAGTTTGGCATGGAGACATCAAGAGTATCGGCACCCCTATGAGCTCATCATGTAGACTTGAAACTTATAATTCTGAAAAATCTGTTGATTTAAAATTATATAGAGGTATGATTGGATCTTTGTTATATTTAACTGCTAGTAGGCCAGATATTTTATTTAGTGTTTGCATGTGTGCAAGATATCAAGCCAATCCTAAAGAATCACACTTGCTTGCTGTTAAAAGAATATTTAAATATCTAAATAGAACAATAAATTTGGGTATATGGTATGATAAACAATCTAGCATTGATTTAATAGGATACACTGATTCTGACTTTGTTGGATGTAAATTAGATAGGAAATCAACCACTGGAACTTGCCAGTTTCTAGGTGTTAACTTAATTTCATGGTTTAGCAAAAAGCAAACTTCAGTAGCACTATCTACGGCCGAGGCCGAGTATGTTGCAGCTGGGAGTTGCTGTGCTTAAATCTTATGGATTAAGCAACAACTAGAAGATTATGGTATTAAACAAAAAGCCATACCTATAAAATGTGATAATACAAGTGCAATTAGTTTAACTAAAAATCCTATTCAACATTCCAGAACTAAACATATTAAAATTAGACATCATTTCATTAGAGATCATGTTAACAATGGAAATGTTGTTATTGAATTTTTAAATACTAAAAAATAAATTGTTGATATTTTTACTAAGCCACTTGATGAAACAAAATTTTATGAAATCAGAAGAGAATTAGGGATGTTTGATCCAATCATTTAATGAATCATTTAATGAAGTGATATGATATCTAAAAGTTATGACATCTTTAAATCACATCAATCAAAGGAATTTCATGTCAAATTAAATGCTTGTTGTAAGGCTTTATGTTTTTTCAAATTAATAAAAGCTATGTTCTTTGAATTCTTCCAACCATCGGCCGTTTGAAAAGCTTTTATTTTTTCTTTTGATGGCAGCTAACTGACCAGGCAACCAAACAGTCACATGGCCAGTTAACCATCAAGCCTATTCACTATATAACCTTTTTCACCACTCGTTTCTTTTCAAATCATGCCGTCTCCTTCATTCTCCCTCATTCAAACTCCAACCGAGCGTCTTCTCCATTCATCTCTCATTCTCAATCATTTTTTTTTCATTCCTTCCATTAATCCTTCCTTCCATTCAACCTATTAATCTATCTAGAAGAAGTTGATGGCTCCCAAGAAGAAGGCAGTCACTAGAGATGACGATTGTGCCGATCTTCGCCGGAAGTTTTCCACGTCTTCTACTCAAATCAACTCCCTACTTGCTTCAAAATCTTTTGCTCATGAGAGGTTAGTAGACTTTAACTTTTTAGAACAAGAAGGTTTTAAAATCGGTAATCTGTTAGTTAAACAAGGATGGGACAAACTATTATCTACCAAAAGACCTATTTATCCTGAACTTATTAAGGAATTCTATGAAAACATTTCCTTTGGTAGTGGAACTATTTCTTCCTTTGTGAAAAAGACTAAAATAGACCTAGATGGTAAAACATTAGGATCTTCTTTGAAAATTCCATCTAAGGTTTCTTAGAAATTCTCCCTAGTGAATGCGGATATAAGATTGGCCTAATCCTTAATATAGATGACACTGAAGCTAGTAAGATTGAAACGTTAGATGCAAATATGTTATCAGTTGAAAATCAGCTTTTCCATAATATCATTTCTAAGATTCTCGCCCCTCGTGCTGGATCATTTAATGTGGTAAACGATACGGACATTTGCTTAATGTATGATATCTTAATAGAAGACCCTGTTGATTTACCTGAATTAATGATGACCGTTATGAGAGAATCTTTGTCTAGATCTAAGGCTGCTTTGCCCTACGGAATGTTTCTCACATATATTTTTGAGTTTTTTGGTATTAAACTTAAAGGAGAAACTGCAGTGGCATTACGTCACTCTGACATTTTTAATGCTCATTCACTGCACCGTATGGACTTTGCTAAAAGGGATGGTATTTGGTTAAAAGTTAGATCTAGAACAGGACAATCTAGTATGCCACCGCCTACTGTGAATCAACCTACCTGTTCTCCTCAAAACTTTTTCACTTATGACTTCAGCCAACCTAATTGGTATCTTGCTGCTATGACAGCTGACCAAAACCCTTTTCTACCTGATCCACCTAAAATCAATGTTTCTGGATCATCTTTTCGCAATGATAACCCTGCTCCTGCTCCTTTTCCAACTGTTAGATTATGTGATGATCAACTCCGTCATATTATTAATGAATTGACCCTTGCCACTTCTAGTCGAAGCTCTGGTGACAGTGCTTCTTCTGTCAATGATCAGACTCTTGTACCACATATTTCTTTTATTTTTGAAAACATGTCTGAATTTAAACTCATTCTTGAAAGGCTTGTTCATGATGTGAACATTCTTAATGGGAGAGTTTTTCATCACAACGAATCTGTCATGGAACGGATCCTGAAGGAGGTAAATTTACTTAAAAGCAAGCTTGAAAACTTTGAGACTAAGGCAGAGTGGGTAGAATATCAAATGAGATCGAGCCAGACCCAGACCCGGGATGCAACAAACGCTGTTGATCATTGGACTGCAACCCTCTCAAGGCTGAGTCAACTCATGGAGACTCTCATCACTTGTTCTGCTGCCTCTGCGCCTGATGCTTCTTTTTCTCATCCGCACCTTTTCACTCCACCGTCATGGCCCTCCTCCGTCAAGCCTCAATCTTCAAGCAAGACAAAAGTTTCTTCCGTGCATATTTCTTCATCTGATGACGACAAGTGATTGTACTTAACTTATGTGGTTTTGTAGTATTTGAACAAACTTGTTATGCTTGTTTATGTTTATGCTCTATGACTTGAAACAATGACATATATATCTATTGTCTTGTATTGATCTGCATGACTGTTTTAATTATGCAATGAATGTTAACATCTCCTTGATCTATTATGCTTAAAGTTATTGCAAGACTCTTCAAACTTCTTTTTGATTAATGACAAAAAGGGGGAGAAGAATGTTGCTTGCATGCATTAAGGAATGGAGTAAAATAGTAACTCCATATATTCAGAGGGAGAAAAGAAAAAGATTTCACTTATTCAATTTGACAGGGGGAGAAATTAATGTTTTCTGATTACTCATGTTTACTTATTAAACTTCCATATATACACTTGCTCTTTATATGCTTAAAGGTTTTGTCATCATCAAAAAGGGGGAGATTGTTGACCCCAGATTGATTTTGATGATTACAAAACAAATTAAGCAATTCTAAGATTGATACAGGGAAGTTCAGTCGCCTTGCAAGTAAGTATCTTCATGCAAAATTGACTGGTAAGAAAGTACTTTATTTTACTTTGATTTAGATATTTTTATTTTTGCTTGAAGTTAACTGGTTAGCTAGCTTGTTCATTCAATTAGCTAACTAGCATGCCACTCATCTAACTAAAATTCTCGCCACAGTGATTGGGCCGAACGATCTTATATTTTAGCTAGCTGTTTAGCTAGCTTGCTAGCTAGCTGAAGTTTCTTCAGCTAACTAAAATGCTCGTCTCAGTTAGATGGCCGAACGTTCTCCTTTTTTAGCTAGCTGGTGAGTTAGTTTATTAGCTAACTGGAGCCCTTTCAGCTAACTAAGAAACTTGTCTTAGGTGCCTGGCCGAACATCCTTTTCTTTTAGTCAACTGGTGAGCTAGCTTGTTAGCTAGCTGGAATTCCTTCAGCTAACTGATTTGCTCGTCACAGTGCATTGGCCGAACACCCTCCAATTTTAGCAGCTGGCTGGATGTCTTGTTAGCTATCTGAAACTCCTTCTAGCTAGCTGACGTTTCTTTTAGTTAATTGCTTAGCTAACTATTTCATCCTGGAGCTAACTACTCAACTACTGATTTTCACAGGGAACGTCTTAGCCGTGGGGATTCAAAATTCAGTTAACTAAAGAGCTAGCTGACTGTTGGTTAGTTAGCTGGAGAGTTAACTATTATATCAGAACGGATGGCTGCCCTTTTGCTCAGTTAGCTGGAGAGCTAACTAAGCTGGACGGACAACATATTGCTTTTGCTTCTAGTTAGCTCGTGAGCTAACTGGCCATGCTTCAGTTAGCTATTCAGCTAACTAGTTGTCTTGTTCTTCTCCTGCAGCCGAGTGGATTTCAAATTAAGTTAGCTGGAGAGCTAACTATGATAGCATGAATTTTTCTCTCTGCCGTTACTTTTTCTCTGTTAGTTAGCTAAAGAGCTAATTGACTTTCGCTTAGTTAGCTGCCAAGCTAACTGGTGTGCTACCTCAGGATGATTCTTTTGTTGTGACCTCTCTGGTTAGCTAACTGATTAGCTAGCTAAGGTTTCTTGCTTTACTCTTGGACGATGGCATTCATTTCCTCAGCTACCTGGAGCCTCTTTTTTTTAATCCACCGCCGCCTAAGCTTTTAAGAGTGCTCTTTCTTCTTCTCTCTCTCTCTCTATTGCTATTTCAAGTTATATTTAACTTTTAATTTTTGAATTTTTACAGTGCTCATCCTTCCTCAAATGGAGATCTGCATTCAATGCTTAAGGGAAACATGTTTAACGGTTATATTTTCTTCCCGTTATTATTTCCATTTATTTCTTATGTATCTAACAGATATCTTCTTGTTAGATGGATATAAATAGCTAGGATTAGAAGCACACCCAGACGATTTTTGAAAAAGAAAGTTCAAAGAAAGAAAAATCCAAGAAAAGAGCCTTCATTGCATATTTGTTGAGTGGTTGCTGGGCATTCAAGTTCATTCCTTGCTCCGAAAGGTCGTCCGAATCATTGAAGCTTTTCAAGCATTCAAGACTTCAGCTGCTTCAACCTAGTTCATTTATTGCTGAGTTTATTGCTTCAAAAGTTGTAAAGTATTTTCCGAATATTTGCTCATTGTAGGAGCTTCTCCTTTATATATTCTGATTATCTTGTAAAAGGGTTAGTGAACCCTGGTTTGTTGTTGGCTTCCTTGTGCCATTGAAACAAGAAGACTAGCCTAGGTTTGGCTAGGGGTTTTTAGCTTCCTTGTGCCGTGAAACAAGAGGACTAGCCTAGGTTTGGCTAGGGGTTTTTGGCTGCCTTGTGCCGTATAAACAAGAGGGCTAGCTTGGTTCGGCTAGAGGTTGTAATCGTTGTGATACGATTAGTGGAATTCCCAAAGGTGTTGGAGAGTGGATGTAGGTGCTGAGTTTGGCACCGAACCACTTTAAACTTCTGTGTGTTTGTGGTTGCTTGCTTTTCTGTTGTTATTATTCTGTGCACCCCACTTCACCGCTACAAATCAAATTAGGGTTAAAAGCACATATATCTGCATAGCTATTAAATTTTTTTAAATAACCCAATTCACCCCCCTCTTGGGTTACTATAAATTTTTTTAAATAACACAATGCATATAACTCCTTAATGTATTCAAACCCAAGCAATTTAGCTTCAAGAATGGAAAGTAAAATGTACATGCGAGATAGTGCATCAGCAACTACATTTTTCTTACCTTGTCTGTATCTGATTATATATAGAAATGTCTTGATGAACTCTACCCATTTGGCATGGAGTTTGTTCAATTTGTGCTGCCCCTTTAGATACTTCAAGGATTCATGATCCGTATGAATCACAAACTCTTTCGGCCGAAAGTAATGCTGCCAAGTTTCTAGAGTTTGAACCAATGCATATAATTATTTGTCATAAGTAGGATAGTTTAGAGCAGCCCCACTTAACTTTTTACTAAAGTATGCAACCGGCTTCCCTCTTGCATCAACATGCCATCAATACCTATACCTGAAGGATCACACTCAATTTCAAACATTTTAGTGACGTAAGGTAAAATAAGTAAAGGCGCATTAGTCAACTTTTCCTTGGCGCTTGAATGCCTTCTCTTGTTCCTCTCTCCACTTAAAGGGAACATTCTTCTTGATGACTACAGTTAAGGGTGCGGCTAGACTACTAAAGTTTCAAACGAATCATCGGTTAAAACTAGCTAAGCCATGGAAACTTCTTACCTGACTTACTGTTGTAGGCATTGGCCAATCTTGGATTACCTTCACCTTTTCTTCATCCACTCCAATAGCTTTAGCACATACAATAAAACCAAGAAAGATAAGCTTATTCGTGCAAAAGGTACACTTCTTAAGACTAGCAAATAACTTTTCTTTCCTTAAAATTTATAAAACAAGTTTTAGATGTTTAGCATGTTCATCAAAGTTTTTACTATAAATTAAAATATCATCAAAGTAGACAACTAGAAATTTGCCAATGAATGCACACAAAACATGGTTCATAAGTCTCATGAAGGTATTAGGGGCATTGGTTAATCCAAAAGGCATAACTAGCCATTCATACAAACCATATTTTGTTTTAAATACAGTTTTTCATTCATCACCTTCTCTCATCCTAATATGATGATATCCACTCTTAAGATCAATTTCAGAAAACACACAAGATCCATACAATTCATCAAGCATATCATCTAATCTAGGAATGGGATGACAATACTTTACCATAATGTTGTTAATGGCTAGGCAATCAACATACATCCTCCATGTTCCATCTTTCTTAGGCACTAATAATACTGGAACCACAAGGACTTATGCTTTCTCTAACATACCCTTTCTCCATTAGCTCATCAACTTGCCTTTGAAGGTCTTTCGTCTCTTCGAGGTTGCTTCTATAGGCAGGTCAGTTTGGAATTGTGGCACCGGGTATGAAGTGAATCTAATGTTCAATTCCTCGAATTGATGGCAAACAAGATGGCAGCTCCTCAAAAAGACATCATCGAAATCCTACAAAAGAGAAACAATGTTGCTCGCAGCAAAGAAGCGACAAAATCATTAGTAGATAAAAATGTCTCCTTGTACAAGAGCACTGTAAAGGGCTGATGAGAAATTAAAGCTCTCTTGATCTCACTTTTCTTTGTAATGAAATTGTATCTTTCCTCTCTTACACACACTAAGGCTGAACTCTCTCCCTTCTTCTTTTCCCTCTTATTAACATTTTTCACACTCTCTTTTTCTCTCTTTTTTTCTTTTGTCACACGTTCAGCCTCACTCTCTTTTTTCTCCCTTTTCTTTTCTCTTACTTTTTTTTGCAACTTCAATTGGTCGTCAAGAACCTATTTCGGAGTCATTGGCACAAGTGACATATGCTGCTTATTAATAGTAAAAGAGTATCTATTAGTAAGACCATTATGTGTGACCCACCAATCAAATTGCCATGGTCTCCCCAATAAGATATGACATGCATGCATAGGGACAACGTAACAAAGCACCTTATCGTCATATTTTTCTATGAAAAATATCATCATCACTTGTTTATTTACCTTGATTTCTCCACAATCATTCAACCATTGAAGTCGGTAAGATCTTGGATGCTTCAAAGTAGGTAACGTTAATTTCTTCACTAACTCGGTACTAGCCACATTCGTGCAACTCCCTCCATCAATTATCATGCTGCAAACTTTGTTATTCACAAAATACCGAGTGTGAAACAAATTCTTTCGCTGGTTACTTTCTTCTTTTACTTGCACACTAAGAGCTTGTTTTGCCATCAATGACTCACCAACTACGGCATATTCCCCATCATAGGCATCTTCAAGAGGTGGCATGTCATCATCATCTTCTTCTTTATCTTTTGAAACGAGCTCTTCTTATGGCATGATCATCATTAGCCTCTTGTTTGGGCACTCACAAGCTAGGTGACCCCTGCCTTGACATTTAAAACACTTAATGTCATGACTTTTAGTTATAGTTGGCTTGGTGTTACCTAATTTTGGCACAACAACTTGTTTGGCATCTTTAGTGGGCTCAGTCCTTAGCTTGTATGATGAAAATTCATTCCGTTTAGGGACTAGTTTCCATTTATTTGGAGCAGCTGCATTTGATCCTCTCCTAATCAAGTTCCTTTGCCTCAATTGTTGCTCAATTTTGATGGCCATGTGCACCATGTCTTCTAATTCTACATAATGCTGCATCTTCATCCAATCATGAATTTCTGGGTTCAATCCTTGCAAGAACCTTGCCATGGTTGCCTCACGGTCCTCTTTCGCATTAGCACGGATCATAGCAATCTCCATCTCCTTATGATTCATCAACACTCCTACTATCTTGGGTGATGCATTGCAGTTTGTTGTACAACTTCCGATAGTAGAAGCTTGGGATGGACCGCTTGCGCATGATCGTTTACATTTCCTCCCATGTCTCCACGGGACGTTCTCCGTTTCTCCTCCTTTCTTTCAGCAACTGATCCCACCAAACAATAGTATAGTTAGTGAATTCAATTGCAGCAAGTTTTACCTTTTTAGCTCGGAATAATGGTGGCAATTGAAGATCATCTTCATCCTCTTCTTCCATTCTAGATAAGCCTCAGGATTGCTTTTTTCTTTGAACGATGGAATCTTCACCTTGATGCTCTCCAAATTATCATCCCTTCTCGGCCTACCCATTCTAGCTTCTCTATTTTCATAACCACGCCCAAACATACCTTGGTTTATATGGGGTTCTTCAAACTCCTCTATCCCAGCATCATCTTCTATATCTCCTCATTGTCCATCCGGTGGTACATACCTAGGCTGTCTAATGGAATTGTTTTGCCTATGTCCCCTTGGTGTTTCCTTCTCCAACCTATCTATCCTCTCATGCAATTGTTCCAATTCAGCCCTCATTATCCGTCTCATCTTCCCCATCAGTGCTTGTATTTGTAGGTTCGGAAGGGCTCATCGTTGAACCTCCTCGGTTGAGTTTTCTTCTTGGTTGAGCGACATGCTTAAGATCAAGAAACAAGATTAAGAAAACTCACTAGCACTCCCTCACGTGTTTCACTCACTAAATTTGGCTTTTGTTTTGATGTTCTTACCACTTTTGCCTTTTTTCACTCTTTTGTGTCTTCTAGGATTCTTAATCAGACTCAAGGAATAACAAAAAATCAAGCATCAATTCAAGTTGAGAATTCAACCAACCAACCATAAGAGTAAAAAAAAAAGTCAAGAAAAGAAACTTCAAAAGGAAGCAAAAGACATGCCAAAGAAATAACTGAAATGCAAAAAGGAATAAGAACAAACAAAGCAGATTTATTTAAGAAAGGAAACAACTTGCCATGAATAAGGCCTTCCCTTTTCTTCTTTATGAAGCATTCAGTTAACTTCCCAGAATGCTCAAAATCATTCAAAATTCGTGCTAAAATATCGTAAAACAGAATGCACCTCAATGAAACAACTTTTCAACTCCTTCTATACCTGTTCAACTTCCTTTTTCTTTTTAATTTTTAATTTTTTTTGATTCCTTCTTTCTTTTCCTTACTTCTTTTCTTTCTTTTTTTTCTGATAAGTTCATATACTGCCCACTTTTTGACATGAACAATAATGCTTACTTAGGCGAAGGCATCCAGTTACTTGATGAAAAACCAATGTTCAAACTTTTTTTTTAATCTCAAACTCATCACGACAGGATTAAGATCATAAGAACAAAGAAACATAATAGAACAAAGAACAAGAAAATGCATAAAGGAACAAGAAAGGAATGAAACAAGAACAAAAATAACACGAAACAAGATTTAACCTTTTCACGCTAATTTTTTTTGGATATCAAGAAAACAAAAATTAAAAAAGATAGTCAAACTTGCCTTATAGCCAAAGCTCTGATACCAAATGATATGAACCTCGCCGACAAGGCGACGAAACCCGATACCAAATCTGGAATCGAACCCAAGAAACCTCAAAGCATAAGTTTGTTGAGCCCTGACCCATTACCTAGCAAGATAAGAACCAAGGACTACAGATAGGAAAGATGCCATACCTAGAATCTCAAGAACGCTCAAGAACTCTAGATGATAAGTCGGTTGTTTGAACGCCACAAGAATTAACTTTATAAAGTTCAAGAGTCTTGTCAAGAAAATAAAAACACAAAAACCTTCCAAAACTCTTTCATAATAATCTCATGATAATCTCCAATAAAACCAAAAGGGTTTACAATATATAGGAGTCGAGTTTGCTAACTTGAAAAGTCCATAATGACGTTTTCCAAGCTAAAATTAATCCCAAAAAATGATTGAAAATATTCAGAAATAAAAGATAAGGTAACTAAAAATGTCATCCCTCAAAAGGTGCTCATAAATTGCATATATGGCATCCGTAAATAGGAAGTATGCCGAGATTATGAATATGATAAGTTGGCCTCCAAGAATGGCTAGAAAATATGCATTCATAAATAAAAAAGTATGTCGAGATTATAATTTGATAAGTTAGCCTCCAAGAATAGCTAGAAATTTGCTCATCTCAAGGAAAATCTTCTAGAGCCTTAATCATGTCGACCAAATACTGTTGGATTTGTTTTGGACTCTTGTCGGACCTTCATCTGTAAGCCACTTTGCCAACTTGCTGAACTAGCCCATTTAAAGCTGCCTTGAGATGCTTGGCTCTAAGTCTTGTAATTGGCCCACTTGGAAGAGACAAATGATCACAAAAATGCCAATCATATTTAGGTGTAGCTCCGTTTGCATCACATTTATTCCTACATTAGTTATGCACTAGACATATCTTGCATATTTATATATAGGTCTTAAGGATCAAAATAATACTTTCCTACTAGCCTTTTAAGTGAGGTCTTAGATCATTTTAAATGATATTAGAGTGGATTCAACCCATGGTGGGGATGTTGTCAATCCAAAAACCAATCAAATGCAACAACAAACACTATAAGCATACATTAATTAAATGATATGGAAGTATCAAAGACCCCACTTGTCCATAAACATATCAATGTGGGAATGGCTTACATCCAACATAACAACAGTGCAAAAACTAGAGCCTCAACTTTGTATTTTCACCCTTTAAGAGAGCAAGAAGAATCATTTTTTCCTTATCAGCGAGCCTCCCATGTCAGTGAAATTGAAAGAAGAATGATATATAAAGTCACTATCAAAACTACTGGGCTTGTTCTCGGGTACTGGTTCAGAAGTAACAGTTTGAGCTTGAAAGTGCTGAGGAGGCTGCACTGCATTGCTAGTTTCTTCAATCACTTTGCTTGCCATTCCAGTACTGTTCTGCCCATCATAGTTTTCATTAGGAGGATTTCGATCAACTGTAGTTTCCTGCAGAAGAGGGCACAGATCCAGACCAGCTGGCTGCTGAAGATAATTTTGTTTCATTCTACACACTGGTAGAAGACCATTTGGACCAATATTTTGTGCAGGGAGAGGGACATCTGGATTAAAACCTGTTCGTTGAAAAGAGTTTTGTTCCACACTAGGGACTGGCAGAAGATAATATGCACCAAAATTTGGCATCTCCACAAGGGTATTTGAATTCAAAGTTGGTTGCTGAAGACAATCTTGTTCCATGCCGGGCACCGGTAGAAGACAACTTACACCAACATTCGGTGTGTGCAGATGGGCATTTGGGCTCGAACTTGGTTGCTGAGGACAACTTTGCTCCATACCAGGCACAGGCAGAAGACAACTTGCACCAATATTTGGTGTCCATAGGAAGGCATTTGGATTCACAACCGGTTCAGTCAGTGCCTGGTACTGGAGAGAATTCTGAACCATGGTGGGGGTCTGATCCACAAACCTACCTAATTGAAGAGAATTATCCCATACAGAACTGTTCCAGCTCAGCATTTGCTGCCACTCATCAACTAGCATCCTCTTCTGAGAACCCTGTTGAAGCTCGTTAATATTATCAGAAAGTTTGCCATCTAAGTTACCAACGTAATTAGAACCGTCATCCTCCATATCAACATCATATCTAGCATCGGAGACGAGAGAAGTGGCAGCGTCATTGCCCGAAGATTGTTGAGGAGCCTCGGGGTGGAGCTCCATGTGCAACTTAATCTCCTGCTGAAGCGCACAACTCCAAAGCTTTCTCTCCTTTGCAGACATCTTGTCTTGGAGACATTTAGAGTTCTGCACTGTCCTCCGAATATGATCAAACTTCGGGGAGATGTTTCTGATGACTGCAAGGAGGACGCCCACCTTCCAGGCCTTTTGAGGTCATGTGGCTTCCTGTAAGGCACCCGGCCTTGATCACCGGACAACCCGAGGAGAGGCCACCAGTCTTCTGCCATTGTTGGCCACCAAGGTGGCGGAACACGCCGGTGTAATGGGAACTTCCTCTGAGGAGGCTGGCATTGCTGCATCAATGCAGACAAAACGGAGCCCAGTGTTGAATCCTGGAACCCCATGAGCAGCTGTGGACTTGAGGCTGAAGTGTGCGACCCAGGCGATGGAAGGTCATGCTCCAGCTTAAATCTTTCGGCCGCAGCCGGGCCACCGTGATCAAATCGCACCCTCTCCTTCCACCAACCCCTTAGGTTATCGGAAGAGCCGGTTACCGGCTTTCCCTTCTCTGGAATGATACCATACACAAAACCTCGAGCTCCCCCTAAATCCATCAGCATTAGCATGTAGTCCAGGACCTTGTCATGAGCTCGAGACAATTTTTTCCTCCGAGCTTGCTCGGTTGGCTCTTTCTTCATATTTATGTCTAGCTGCTTGCTCTTCTTCCATCGCCACCTTTCTATCCGCATGCTCAAGAGGCGTATCCGTGCCTCGAGCTCCTCTATAGTGATATCATCATCATCGATAATCTTCGTCATCTGTTTCTGGGTCATAAAAAATATCAGCAAGATGCTTCGGGGTGCCCTCATGGGATCTCCTGCACTTTTGGATGGGCCTCATGAGAGGTCCTCAGGCCACGAGCTTTGTTTTGGTGGGCAAAAGTGTGCGAAATTGGCTGCAATATTTCAGAGCACCCACCATGTTTTGATGCCTGCCCCTTCATGGTCTTTGAGAAACAAGGAGCCAGAGAAACCAAGTCTGTCTACGAAACTTCAAGAATCAGAAATGAAATGCTTCCTGCAATACATCAAGAATAAAGAAATTAAAGTAAATTAAGGTGAAACGACAAAGTAAAATGATGATAATTAATTATTTTTCTATTACTAAAACTTTTTCAAAAAAAAAATCATGGAGAAAAAAAAGGAGCAAAAAAAAATTATAGTTCCATAATATTTAATTTCTGATGGAAGAAAAAAAAAGTGTATAAATCTACATATAATTTTTCTAAATCTCTTTCAACTAAACAAAAAAAAATTAATGAGCATGAAAATATTTTTCACCCTTATTTTCTCCTTAAATAAATGACCCTGTATAGTTGTGTAAGCTTGATTAATTTTGTACGACTATAAAAGCATAAAACATTTTTATCAAAAATGCAAATGATTAAATAAATGATCTTATTTTTACATTAAAACTTAAAAAGAAATAATATTAATAAAAATTTAAGTAAAATGTGGTATTTTTTTTAGTCTTATAAAAATATTATATGTTGAGACTAAGAAATAAAAAATTATTATCATAATAAAAAATATTAATAAAAAAGGATGGAATTTAAGTATGATTCCATACTTTGAATCTATCTTTATCTTACTTTTTTGCAACCACTTAAGCACCACCTCATCCCTAGAGGAAAAAAAATAGGAGAGATGTTGATATGAACCGTAATACCCAAATGCATGGAAGTGCACCTAAATTTCGTCCTTAAAAAAATTCACAACTATCAATAAAAATTAAAGCAAAATGGTATCCTTCTCTTAATCTCAAAATATCTTAGTCCGAAAATATCATAAAACTAAAATTAGAAGTTGTAAATCAGTAATAGCATGAAGCTAGATCAATATATGTTGCAATTGTATGCAACATCAAACGACACATGAACTAGGTAAACAGTGCAATTCTAAACTGAGATAAAAATTGAAAAAATTATTGCTTTGCTTGTAGAACCTTGGCAAGATAACTAGAAAATAAGAAACAATATCATGTCTTTCAAGACTAGAATTAGAGATAAGTGTTAGATGTTGCATAAAGAACATTCAATTTACAAGTATGAAGTGATTTATTCTACAGGGTAACATTTAGTAAATGGTGGTCCACCTAGGATCACTGGTAATATGGGTAACAATGATGGAATTATCATATTTGATTGCCTTAATGATTCTACATGGTAGTGATTTTAGATTACTTCTACCTTTAGAATTATTATAATACTCAGCGATCTTATATTCATTCTTAACGATGGGTATCTAAGAACACCCTTAGTCATCATGAACTAAAGTTTAAGGACCAAAATGCACATTAATTCATTAAAAAAAAAGGAAGCTTAAGAATATTTTTATATTAACATAATATAATTTAATGATATAAGATTATAATATAATTTAACCTTAGTTTGTACTAATAAATAATATGAAATAATGATAAATTATCATAAATATATTCAAGCTAGCTTTGATCTTCGATTTTCATATCAAACAATTTGATTGTAGACATCTGAGGATCTTTAATCACTGAAACATAGCATACTAATAAATCTTTAATCATTGGGACATAGCATACTAATATAGTGATCTTAGATCACCAAAGATAAGATCACATTGGTTAAGGATTTCTAATAATCTGAAGTCATTAACGCTTCTAAACTAACATTGGCCACAAACCTTGTGTATTTAGAATTTCTAAACTAATATTTGAAGTATCATAAGTAGATCTTTGCTAGCTTAGTTTGTCAAGATCATGCTTTAAACTATTTGTTTCTCTTACAACTTTTCTTTGAAAGAAACAAAGTAGAAATTACACTTTTATGCCAAAAACAATAAAATAGCATAATTCACAATTAAACATTCAACATATGGAGTTGGATATAAGATGGTTAATAAAAGTCAGAAGACAATTACAAAACACAAAAGCCCTGAAGAAAACAACAAAGATAGGAGAAGAGCTTCTATTCTCGATTAAAATATAAAACCATCAACAGTTTCCAACTCAACTCATCTAAGCCTTTCTCAACTATATGGGGTTGGCTACATGAATATGTTTCCTTCACTTTGCTTTATCTAGGATTAAATCAACATTCAAATTATAAATATTTATATTTTTTAATTATTTCTACCCATATTAGTTTAGATCTATCTCTATCTTTATCTTTACCATAAATTATTAAAAAAGATCACTCTTTCTAATTGGAGCATCTAAAGGTCTTTTTGTATATGTCCAAATCACCGTAATTGATTTTCTCTCATTTTATCTTTAATTGGGGCTACTCCTATTATTTCTTTATATATTTATTTCTAATTCTACTTTTTAAATTTTACCACGTATCTATCTTAACATGCGCATTTTATTAGACTTAATTTATTCACATGTTATTTCAATATTGCCCAACACTCTGTTTTATATAGCATATAGCTGGCCTAATAGTGATTTTATAAATTTTTTTTTACATCAATAGTTTTTATGTGAATAATTATTTATTCACGCTAAGAGTACGACGCTGCAATTTTAAAAAAATACTTACTCAAAAAATATATTGATAGTGATGGAGATCAATGAGAGTAAATAATTCATGTTAGAAGTTTCCAATGACATAATTTTTTGTACCCTTTTGATATCAAAGGAGGCGAAACCACTCAAGAAACAATATGAATGAAGGTGGAAAAATGGAGAAAAAGAACACTTGTTCTTTTGCCCAATTAATGCGTTATGCAAATTACACCAGTTGGTGAAAATGGATTAAAAAAAGAATACAGTATAAGATTTCTAGAAAAGAAAAACATGGGATAACATTAAATAGAACTAATTTTTAAAGTATATAATTAAAAGACCTTTTTTATCATTTTCATGAAAATCCTGCGGTAGAAAAAAAGTGCAAAGCACAAAAGTATAAAATCCAACGATGCTAATCGAAAGGACTCACTGTCAATTTAATGCCAAGAAATCAATATATATTTTGGCACTCACCATGTTGGCCTTAAGCATCAAAACATTAATCAAGGGGGAAAAAAAAGAGGCATATAGTAGACTGTTTTTATATAAAACATAAGCAGATGTTGTTCCAATCCGAGACAGCACCAAAAAAAAAAAAAAAATCAAAAATTAAAAAAAATTAAATTTAAAATATTATAAAATCAACATCAAAGAAGAGGAGACGACATGCAGGATTAAGCTTCCTGCAAACTTTCTCACTAACTCATACATTAAGATTAGGTATATTGCTTACAGTTCCAATACATTTATCTAGGCAAAACCGGATCTAGAAGGCAGGTATGCAGCAAAATATATAGTCGATGGTTTTGCTTAAAAGTTCAGAATAATACAAAGGGAAAGAGTGAAAAAAAGAAGAGATCAAAATAAGAGGTACGTAGAGGGATGATGAAAATGAAATTGATTGCCTGAAATGCCTGAAAACGTATAAAATGACCTACAAACATCTTCATCTATGATTATAATATTGTACCTAATTTAAATACAACCAACGACCAAAAGAATTAAGAAAAAAAAATAGAACAGAGAACTTCTTATTCTTTGTGGCCATAATTTTAGCTGATTTCTTTCCGTCACTCCCAAGCTATGAAACATAACGAGAAACATCAGAACAGATCATTCTACACACACATAAAAATAAACTTTTTTTTTTTATAGAAAAGAGCAGCAATTGTTCAGATAATATAATAAGTTCATCAAATGCAAGAAAAAGCAATTAATTCTGAAAACAAAATGAAAAAAATTTAAAGAGCGAAAGCAGAAAAAACGAAACTTTTATAATCTAAAATCATATAAAAGTAAAACATTCACCAGAAAAAAGAAAAAAAAAATGAATCCATAGAATCATAGACCGTAGCAGGACCTCTCAATATAAAATGATTGTGGACTACCAACAAGCAAACTCAAAAGAAAAAGTGAAGTAGGATCATGCAAAGAAATCAACAACTCCTGGAGATAAGATTTAAGAAAGAGAAGAGGCCAAATCCAAACCTTTGAGCGATCTCTTATACCACTATAGCTCCTTCTCCATGCACCAAAGGATTGGATCTTTTCTCATCTCCTTTTTTTTTTCCTGATATGCTCTCCTCAAGCTTTTGACTCTCGGTGTGGGAAGCGGAAGGCTTTCCGTGCTGAGATTCTAGGAGGCAGGGAGTTTAAATACAAGCTGAATTCCTTAACTACAGTTAAAATTTCAACCTGTGATTTGAGTGTTGTGAAATCTAAGGCGAATCCAACAAAAATGCTGTTCGACCCCAAGGAGGCTCAGTTACTATTTTACCCTCTACTTTAAAAATGCCTGCGTTGAAGCTGAGAGAAACTTTGCACTTAAATTTCATCAAAACCACTAAACTAAGCATCAAAAAAAAAAAAAAAAGAGGAAATACCACGTACTTATGAGAAATTTTGACTACTTTAAGGCATTTTTTTTAGGAAAAAAATATAGAGTCAATAAAATGCTCCAGTATGATAGATGCGTGTTGAAATAAATAAACAGCACGTATTTCCATTGCATTATCTAGATTAGGAATATATAATAACTTTTTTTTAACCATACCTGCTACTGAATAAGATTAGATAATTTTTTGTCATGAAAGAGCATAGTGTCATGATTGAACTAAATAAGTAGCATATATTACAGCTACTGTGTTGAGATTAAGAAATATGTAGTCTATTTCTGATACTAAGGTCGTACAACTCTTTTTATGACAAAAGAATACTCACAATGACATAGAAACATAGTTATTTATGTTTTTCATTGAAAAAACAAGTAAAGAATTTTAATTTAATATGTAGCAATTGATCATGAAATGATTGATTTATAATATCTAGTGGTGGATATTTGAAGGTAGAAGTGAGCCTGCAACGTAATAGTTGATTATATTTTTGTTACACAGCTTAGAAATTTTATTGGAGAGATAGGAACCTATAACATTAAAATACTAACTCAATTATTCTAAGAATTTGTAAACTTCAAGCACATATTCCAACTTAATGAGCTTCAATAATTAGAGAACGTATTACCATTCATAAATATGAATTACAAGATTATTTAGAAATTGGATTCCCTCACCAAAATCACATGCAAAAGAGAAGCAAATTATATGGCTATTATATATATATATATCAAACTTTTAAATAAACATTAAAAAGATCATCATATGTAAGTAAATACAATGAATCACTATTCAAAATGTAATAAAGCTTAATAAACCAAACATTATCTATATGCAAAATTTTAATAGATAATCAATTTCAAGTTTCGATAAAGAAGAAGAGTTACGATGGGCTGATTGATAGTATAAAACTATAGTTATACTTATTAACAAAATCCAAAAGATTTATAATCTGATTTAATTTCCTTCATGTATATTTTATAATAACACCATAGCAACCCATACAATTAATTTGCGCTCAAATTAATAATAACTATAATTTTCATGCTTTCTTTGTCTAGCATGTTTTAGAAAAGTTATGAGGGTAAATTAGTCATTTGGCATGGTTGCCATCTTCATATTTTTGAAATCCAAAGATAATTTTATAAATCAAATAGATAATGAGGGATTTTCGTTGGATCTACTCCTTGAAGAAATAAATTTGATAGGATTTACTAAACGTAAATTTTTCTTCGCCCTAACGATGCCAAATATTTGCTCTACATAGACAGCGGATCTCCCCCATTACTCACTCAACTAGCATATCAATCAAACATTTAAAGTCCTTTAAAGTTACTTAGGATCTCAAATCAATCCAATTATTATTAAGGAATCGATTTAATTATTGATACTTTTATCTTCTCTTTTTTTGGTAGGGATTCATATTATTATGTTTTAAGCAGCAAAAAAGAAAATTACTCTTTGCACTAAAATAAAGGCTCGATGAACATGAAAAAGAATACCTTCTCTTGTTCATCAAAAGAACGCGGGCAAATAATTGGCCGGTCCAATATCATACGAATCAGACAGTGGGCCATAATATATATATATATATATATATATATATATATATATATATATCTAACCGTCGCTTCCTTCCTTTAGAACCTAATAAATAGAGGTTTCCTTCTCTGACCTTAAAAGTTTGACCTCGGATCGGATAGACAGCTCGATTTGGTCAACCTCGTACATGATCTCCTCGACGCATCTCAGCCATCCACCCAATGAGGTGAATCTAATCATTAGATTTTCTCAAATCCTGAATTAAATAATCCTTCTATAGTTGGGAAGCGAACCTTTCCATAAAACGGTGACTGTTCCTCAGCCAAAACCAAGAGGAGGTGAAAGGATCACTTGACATGGACAAGCTGTTTTTGACTTATTTTTCTTATTAAGGACTTCATCATGCATGATTGACTTATTTCTATTTCATTGTCTATTTTATTTTAATTTTTAAGTAAAATATGAGATGAGCGATCAAACACAGTAGAAACATGAGATGATCGAGTTTGTGGTGACTGGATTCATCATGGATGAATTGGTCCATCGTCAGATCGATGAACATGCATGCCCCAGATTCCATGGGCTGAACTTCTTAAGAAAGAAAATGAGGGAAACGATATACCAAAGCTACAAAAATATATCTTATAATCTAGAAAGTTGATTTTATACGCAATTTCCTTATATTAATTCATTGATTCATTTATTTGATAATAATGGCGGGATGCCTTCAATAATTTCATGAAATAGTAGTTCATCAGTTAAGAAGCTCTTTGCCGTACAGCAGGCTACATCATTTAAGAAAACTTGGAAAGTACATGAGTATTATAAAATTATAAGAGTATTTAATTTAGAAGAAATGATTTGAATGATTTTTTTTTTTCTTTCACTTTTGGTATGTATATATTCAATTTTCGAATGTAGACATGGAGAACTAGGCTGTACAAGATTCGGTCAAAGGACAGAAATCATCATATTATGGGATTTAGATTCAAATTCAAATATAGATTTGAATTTAAATGTGATTGATAAATGAATCTTGTTTATAATTTCCTTCTATGTTAAGATACAAAAAGGGTCAAAAGAGAGAATCCAAAGATTGTAATATTATGAGATTTCAATTCAAATTTAAATTTGAATTGGAATAAGATTGGTAAATTAATCTTGTTTATATGTTCTCTAGAGAAAAGCAAGAGAGATCGCTAGCTTGTCATGTAAGAGGGTAAACCATCTTGAAGATAGTTCCTTGATCATGAACTCAAACATGTGATTAATGGTAGAGACGTAACGAACCTCAAGGCCCTTGTGAGCTACTTTCTCCTGTATAAAATGAAAGTCAATTTTAATGTATTTTATTTGGTCGTGGAAGAATGATTTGCAGCCAAATATATTGCACTAATATTGTCACACTATAAAAGAGGTGGTTTAGAAAGTTTCACATGTAATTCTAAAGTAAATAGTGAAGCCAACAAATATCAGCATGGCATTGGCTAAGGCATGATACTCTTCTTCTAAACTTGAGTAGGCTTATTTCTTAATACTCCATGAGATAACATTAGGACCAAGAAATATGCAATATCCAATAGTTGAGCGACAATCATTTGTAAACCCAATCCAGCCCTTATCAGAATAGTCATGGAGAGATAGGTAAGAAGCTTTCTTTAAATAAAGCCCATACTCCATTGTATGCTTCGAATAACAAAATATTTATTTGACTATAATCCAATGAACACTAGTGGATTGGTACATGAATTGACAAACTTTGTTAACTAAAAAAAATTTCTAACCTAGTAATGTTCACATTTATGTATAGAGCAAGACTATGCTTCGATAATGATAAACATCTAAATATAGATCACTCATATTTTGAGATAGCTAAAGACCATCAGTTGTAGGTGTAATTACTGGTTTGTTTAATTCATTTTGGCTCTCATAAGCAAGACTATAATATATTTCTTTTATGATAAAAATAAACCTTGAGAGATACTTCAATCTTAAGAAAATAGTACAGAAAGTCTAAGTCTTTTAGAGAGAATGTTTTGTTCAATAGTTGAATAAGAGAAGCCGTGATAGTAGAATTGTTCTCTATTATTAGGATATTATCAGTATATACTAACAAGAGAGTCATATTGATGCAGCTCCAAAAAAAGTAAGGATAAGAAGAATTTTGGTTAAGAAATAACTTCAATAAATATTTCTTTAGAAGCTTTATGTTTAGGAGATTTATTTTATTCTCTTTAAGTATCTTATTTTTATCAACATCGAATCATCTCTAATTCTAGTCTATTACTTTTGAAATATTTTGATAGTCTAATTTCTTTCGAATTAGTTTCTTTATAAATAAGCCCTTAGTGTACCTTATTGAATGAATAAATTGAATTGAATTAAGTTATGAAATTGTGAGCATTTTTCTTTTTTCTTAACTTAGAGTAATTTTTTGCTTTGAGTGGTGCAAGGTGATAAATTTTTCAAAAAGCTTAGAGATGCTAAATGAAAACCCTTAGGTTATATTTGGTACATTGCCAACAATAATAAATGGTAATATGAATTACCTACAAGATAGATTACCACTAGATGGATTGCTAGTAATGTGATTACTGTATTTGGTATACACAGATAATGTTACAGTAATATTTATTACTGTGTTTGGTATGACAAACAGATTACCAGTCATATAAAATCAAAATTTTAAATACCCTAAAATAAATTTATACTAAATCAAATATATTAAAAAATTTAAAATACCTTAAAAGACTCCTAAATCAAAGTATTATATATAAGTAGAAGATACTAGATTTTTTTTTAATATTAAAAATATTTTTATCTTTAAACATTTATTCAAAATTTTTTTGATTCTTAAACTTTCAATTATCATTTATTTATTTATTTTAAAAATAATTTTTTTTTTTAATATTTTGTTATATAAATTAATTAAGATTAATAGAATAATTAATATATTATGATAATATGAATGGATTGATTAGTGATAGCAAAATGTAAGTTATTTTTTAAATTTAAAAAAATAATGTAATTAGACGTTGTCAATTTTAAATTACTACATTGTCAAGGAGACGTTGCTAAGAACACTTTTTTAAAAATTTTTAAAAAATAGTATTTAATTTTTTAATTTTTAAGTAAATTAATTTTAAAATAGTAATTAAAAATTAATTAATTAATTTAATTTAATAAAAATAGTAACAAAAGAATTAAATTAATTAATTATTAAAAAATGAATTAAAATGAATTAATATATTTAATTTATTTTTTAAATATTTTTAAAAATAAATTTATTTTTAATTTATAAAAAATAAATTTATATATTCAATTTATTTTTTAATTTATTTATTTTTTTAATTAAATTAATATTTTATTTATTTATTATTATTATAGATGAGATATTATACTTCAATCTCTTATCTTACTTATACTGTAGTCATGATTTATGATCCTACACCATCAAATATCTTCTTAAGTAAGGTTGAAGTATAGATAGTCTTTGTAATTATTGAAGAAGAAATAAAAAAGAAGATAATTATGGCCTCATCAAATCTAATCAGTTAGAAAATTAAGGTGAGGAAGACAAAGAGAGTGTTATGGTTGAAAAGTAAAAGAAAAATCAAGTTCAATTTTTCGCAATGTGGAGAGCATATCATTGAGGTATTTAATTATATTATTGACAAAAAAATTATGAAAGAATCTACTAAAATAACAACCTGATCAGTTGATCAACTATTTTATGAAGAAAAAAATAAAAAGATGATATGATGGTAAATGAATTAATTTAAGAAGATATATTTATTTCCAAATAAGATGAATATGATGAAGAGGAAAACATTAGAGAGTTCTTGAATAGTAGAGAGTTAAAAATAGTTTTGATTGATTGTAAATAGTAAGAAATGTGGTAGATGCAACCTTCTTGATATTTTTGGAGTGGGTCTTAAGCAGAGATTTGTGAGCTTCAAGACTATTGGAGATATATTTCTTCTAGAGAGAACCAAAGATCGCTAGCAGTGGAGAACTCGAGAGCTTGATATGCCATGGATTTTGAGAGTATGGCATTGATGCAACTGGCCATAAATCAATGCGGTTTGTGCCAGGTGTTGCAAATAAGACTAGCGTTAGTTTTGCTATCTCTTTCAATTATATTAGGTGGTTGGTGGCAAGTGCCATCAACAAAGCCAATGAGAAATGGATAAGTGAGAAGAAGAAGGTACTGCCATTGTAGTATAGAGATATGGAATTGTTGAGGGGTAAAATCACTATGTGTTAATAATCGTGCATGTGGTTAGGGCTCGCCCTGATTCCTACCCCTATGCGACATCTGTCCGAGATAAGTCAGCCTCGATAAGTTGGGGCGCCTTAGCCCCTCGCTGAACCAAGGACTCCCAAGGCGCAAATTACTTATCTCGGCCCCAGCCGAGCTATATCATCTCTCGACCCTAGCCGAGCTATATCGTCCCTCTAGCCGATCTCTCCCATCGCTCGGCCTAGCACGAGCGATATCTATGCCTCTACGGAATTCGACGCGGGAGAACCCGAATTCATGAGATTCTAAACAGAAATCATATCCGGGAGTGACCTAGGACCCGCGAGAGTGGCCTAGGGCCCTGGAGCCTATGTCCTCACCAAATCTCGAGACATCAACGAGCTCTCCTAGCCGTCGATCTCCTAACCAACAAGATACGAATCCTACCGACCCCATAACAAACTGGATTCAGATCCTAACGACTTTCGGACCCATGATGCCCCCAGGGAATCAGATGATCTTCTATAAATAGAGTCGTTTGCCGACTCCTCAGGTACGCATGCACTTACTCATTGGAACCCTCTCTCCTTACGCCTTAGCTTCCGCCATTAGCGCTCTGCTCAGAGCCCCGGGAGGGACTCTTCAGCGAGAGCCTTCTCCCCATTTTTGTTGATTGCTGATCTTCACTGACTTGAGCATCGGAGGGTCTTCCGCAGAGGACCACCCCCAACGCCTCTCGCATGCGGACTGTTTTGCAGGTCCACCCAGGTGGAGAGCCCACGCTGCAGCCCTGACCGCGCCCGAGTCGTAGGACAGATTTTGGCAGCAACAAATTGGCGCTAGAGGAAGGACCCTCAAGTCCCATAAACTTGCGATCCAGGAGATAAGGATCTCGATCTGAAAGAGAACTCCTCCCATGGCCAACCGAAGAAAGGCTACCTCCGAAGCTCGAGATCAAGTCGCCTCTCAAAGGACTAATCCGGCGAGCAGTGTTGCACCGCCACCACCGCCAGTTAAGACTCCATCGCCACTGGCAGCCCTAGTGACCCAGGACCAGTTCGCCTCACTGGTCCAGCAAGTCCAGGCTTTGGCCCATCTGATTCAGGGGCACTCCGAAGCCCCCGGCTTCTCCTGCCCCTCACCCCCTGAGGAGGATGCAGCCCCCGCTCATCCAGCGGCCTCTTCTTCCGGCTCGCTTGAGGTTGCAGACCCCCCTCGCCATCCCAGAGAAGCTGAGCTAGCTCCTCAAGGAGTCCGCGGCAGAGATCTCCCTAGATCTCGGCGGGCCCGATCCCTCTCCCCGGTGTTCTCTCGCTATGATTCAACACCGTCTCAGTATCCTTCTCGTCCTGCCTCTTCTGCTTTCCCTGATAGGGATATCCGCCGTCAGCTCCAGAAAATGCGTCAAGAGCTAGATGTCGCCAAGCAGGCCCATCCGCTTTAGAATAAGGCGGAGCAGGGCATCCCCTTCTCTAAGAAGATCATAGAGGAAGTGATTCCCTCCTACATCAAGCTACCTGCCATCGAGCCTTATCATGGCTCCTCCGACCCGATGATATCTTAGTAGCTTTCGATCGATCATGATGTTCCATGGGGCATCAGATGCGATCCTCTGCCACGCTTTCCCTTCCACCCTCAAGGGATCTACTCGAACCTGGTTCAATGCTTTGAAATCAGGTTCCATTAATTCCTTCGACGAGCTGAGCCACCTCTTCATCAGCTAGTTCGTCAGCAGTCGTCGTCACAGATGGAGGTCCGACTCCCTCTCTGAGGTTAAGCAGAGAGAGGGGGAGTCTTTGAAGAAGTATCTCGGCTGTTTCAACACGGCCATGCTAGAGGTGGACCACCTTAATCATGAGGTGGCCATGTCCGCCCTAGCAGGTGGAGTATTGAAGGAAAGTGATTTTTACCTAGCACTGGAGGTCAGCTACCCTCCAAACCTCTCCGACATGATGGCTCTGGCAGACAAATATGCGAGAGTCAAAGAATCACGGCCGAGCCGAGCTTACGAAGAAGACAGAGCCCAAGGGCTCAGATAAGTGTCGACCTGCCCGTCAGCCAAGCCCGCCTAACCGCTAAAGGATTCCTCAACCGCCACCGAGGAACCGCACCCGGAGCTTGCCTAGGAGGTTCAATAAATTTACTCCGCTTGCTGCCCCAAGAGCGGAGATCCTTATGGAAATCCAGCGCCAACTCCCTCGACCTCCTCCTCTTCGAGGAAATGCGGCCCGGAGAGACCCCGTCAAGTATTGTCGCTACCACCGCGACCATGGCCACGACACTGAAGAGTGCTAGCAACTGAAGAATGAGATCGAAAGGCTCATCCAGAGGGGTAGACTGGATCGGTTCAGGGGAGCCCCCGAGCTAAGAAACGGGGGCGATCACCGGCCTGAGCCCCAGCAGCAACCTCTTTCTCCCCTAAATCCTTCGATCGCTGGCCACATTAATGTGATTGAGGTAGTCGGTGGTCTTTCAGGCAGGAGGGACGATGAAGAAGGTTTGGCGCCGAAGAAAGCGCGAACTGATGAGCTCTCTTTCTCCAGCGATGACTTCCAGGGAATACAGTTCCCACACGATAATGCGCTAGTTGTATCTCTTAATTTGAACAACTATGATGTAAGCCGAATTCTCATTGATAGTGGAAGCTCCGTCAATGTTTTGTACCTCGATGTGTTTGTGAAGATGAAACTTATCATGGAGAATCTCCGAGCAGTGGACTCCACCCTAATGGGGTTCACCGGCGATGTAATCACCCCGGAGAGGATCGTGACCTTGACGGTCCGAGCAGGAACCTGACCTTCCGTTGCCACTGTGTATACAGATTTCCTAGTGACCAAGCTCTAGTCGCCTTACAATGCGATCTTTGGAAAACCCGGCTTGATGTCCCCCAGAGCCGCCGTCTCCATCCCACATCTTGTTATGAAGTTCCCGACCGAGCTAGGGGTTGGTGTAGTTCGAGGAAGCCAAACTATAGCTCGATAGTGCTTCGTCACCAGCCTGCAATCCAGATTGCTCAAGGTTGACGGACTAGATGCTCGGGAGGATTTTGCCGAGCAACAAGGAGAACCAGCTGAAGAGCTGGAGGAGGTACCGCTGGATGAAGCTCGGCCCGACCGAACCATAAGGATCGGTCGCTACTGAAAGGGAAGCCCCAACTGGAGCTGATCGACTTTCTCCAAAGAAACACTAATGTCTTCGCTTGGTCAGCTTCTGACATGCCTGGGATCAGCCCGGACGTCCTCGTCCACCGTCTCAATGCGATGAGACGTCCCGAACCGTGAAGCAAAAGAAAAGAAGCTTCGCCCCTGACCGGCAGAGAGCAATTGAAGAAGAGGTGGACAAGCTCATCAAGGCAAACTTCATTCGGGAGGTGAATTATCCAAGCTGGCCATCCAATGTTGTCATGGTGAAAAAGTCGAATGGTAAATGGTGAATCTGCATCGATTTCACCGACCTTAACAAAGCATGCTCGAAGGATAGCTTCCCTCTCCCTCGGATCGACCAGCTCGTGGATGCCACCTCCGGTCATCAGATGTTGACCTTCATGGACACCTATTCAGGCTACAACCAGTTCGGATGGCACCCGAGGATGAAGAAAAGACCGCTTTTATAACCGATCGAGGTATCTACTGTTACTGTGTCATGCCCTTTGGTCTGAAAAATGCAGGCGCCACTTACCAAAGGCTGGTAAACAAAGTCTTCAAAGAGCAGATCGGCCGGAATATGGAGGTGTATGTCGATGACATGCTGGTCAAAAGCAAAGAAGCATCCCAGCATATTGGGGATCTTTCTGAAAGCTCTGCGACACTTTGAAGGTATCAGATGAGGCTCAATCCAATGAAGTGCGCCTTCGGTGTCACCTCGGAGAAGTTTCTGGGCTTCATGGTTTCCCAGTGAGGCATCGAAGCCAACCCGCAGAAGATTCAAGCGCTTCAGCAAATGACGCCCCCAACATCTATCAAAGAAGTCCAGCGCCTGACGGGAAGGATTGCGGCCCTCAACCGCTTTGTGGCTCGGTCGGCCGAGAGGAGCCTTCCTTTCTTCGAAGCTCTTCGATCTGCCAAGAATTTTCAATGGACTCCCGAGTGCCAAAAGTCATTCAAAGACCTCAAGAGATATCTTGGCTCGCCACCCCTTCTAAGTAGCCCCAATCTGGGAGAAATGCTGTTTCTGTACCTGGCAGTCTCTGAAGGCGCGATTGGCTCGGTTTTGGTTAGAGAAGAGAAGAAGACCTAGAGGTCGATCTACTATGTCAGCAAACTTCTCTGGGATGCCGAAATAAGGTACACCTGAATCGAGAAGCTGGTCTTGGCCCTGATAATATCGGTTCGGAGATTACGATCATATTTCCAAGCACATTCCATGACGGTCTTTACCGATCAGCCCATCAAGGCGGTGGTCCATCGCCTAGAGACATTAGGAAGAATGGCTAAGTGGGCCGTTGAGTTAAGCGAGCATGATATCCGTTATCAGCCTCGCCCGGCCATCAAAGCCCAGATTCTAGCTGATTTACTCCTTGAGTGCACCATCTCGGAAGATGGCTCCACTCTGGACTCCCCCGAGCATCCAAGATCTAACGCCCTGTGGCTCCTCCATGTCGATGGATCCTCCAATGCGAATGGCTCTGGTGCTAGTTTGATCCTCACCAGCCCCGAGGGGACGGCCTTTGAGTACGGCGTTTGATTCTCCTTCCCAGCCTCCAACAACGAAGCCGAGTATGAGGCCCTGCTCGCTGGACTCCAAATCACCCATGATCTGAAAGTGAAGAGATTGAATGCCTTTACCGACTCTCAGTTGGTGGCTGGTCACGTGCGGGGCGAATTCGAGGCCCAGGAGCTAAACATGATTCGGTACCTCCGGCAGGTGCGGGACTTGCTTTCTCACTTCTCTGAGTTTAAAGTTATCCAGATCCCCAGATCCGAAAATGCTCATGCCGATTTGTTATCCCATCTTGCGACTGCGGAATCGATGAGTTCCGAGCAAAAGTTTCCCCTGAAAATCTTGGAATAACCTAGCATCGCGGAGGCAGACCGAGTGATGCAGATTGAGGTCAAGCCTTCCTGGTTTGACCCAATATTAAAGTATCTTAAAGAAGGGTCGCTCCCAGCCGACCGTAAGGAAGCAAGGAAGCTAAGATTGCAAGCTACCCACTATGTACTAATCGACGATCAGCTGTATAAGCGGTCCTTTTCCATGCCACTGCTCAAATGCCTCCCCCCGTTCGAAGCTGATTATGCTCTTCGGGAAGTACATGAAGAAATCTGTGGCAACCACCTAGGGAGTTGATCTCTATGCCACAAGGTACTACGCCAGGGATATTACTGGCCTACCATGCAAAGGGAGGCCGATGATCTCATCCGAGCCTGTGACCCGTGTCAGAGGCACTCCAGCATCCAGAGGCTCCCCTCCACTAGTTTGGTTCCTATTTCCTCTGCTTGGCCTTTTGCTATATAGTGGATGGACATTCTTGGCCCTTTTCCCCTCGCCACTGGACAGAGAAAATTTCTATTTGTTGCCATCGACTACTTTACCAAGTGGGTTGAGGCCGAAGCAGTTGCCCAGATAACCGAAGCTCGGGCCAGGGACTTCGTGTGGAGATCCATCATTTGTTGCTTTGGCCTCCTGCATACCATCATCACCGACAATGGCAAGCAATTTGATAATCCCAAGTTCCGAGAGTTCTGCGAGGATCATGGCATTAGTCATCGCCTCACCTTAGTGGGGCATCCGCAAGCCAACGGAGAAGCCGAGGTAACAAACTGGACCCTACTTCAAGGGATTAAGCCTCGGCTCACCAGAGCCTGAGGCAGATGGGCGGACATACTTCATCATGTTCTATGAGCCTACCGCACTACCTAGAGAATCCCCACCGGCGAGACCCTGTTCTGGATGGCCTTTGGCACGGAAGCTGTCATCCCCGTGGAAATAGGCCTCCCCTCTCCGCGAGTGGAAAGCTACTCAGAAGAAACTAACGACGAGCAGCTCTGAACCAATCTCGACTTGGTGGAAGAGATCAGGAAAAAAGCTCGAATCAAAATGGTCGCGTACCAGCAAAGAGTGGCCCGCTATCATGCCTCTAGAGTCAAGGGCAAATCCTTCTCGCCCGGCGATCTTGTCCTCCGGAAAGCATCCGTCTCCAAGCCGCTGGAGCAAGAAAAGCTCTCTCCAAATTGGGAAGGTCCTTATCAAGTAGCGGAAGTCATCAGACCTGGCACCTACAAACTCCAGGACCTGAACGGAAAATCCATTCCTCGGACGTGGAGTTCAGACAACCTCCGCATATATCATCAATAGAGTACGCTCTCTATAGACTCGCCCCATTTACAACTTTGCCATCTTGTTTTATGATCCATGGCAAAACCACTACGGTCGTTCTTTCAAAAAGTTGCAATAGAAAATAGATGTCATTCATGCATCCATTCTCGGCACGACCGAGCTATCTCATTGGGCAAAATCTCCATACCTCGGCTAGGCCGAGCTCTGAGCCAGAGCTACATATCTCGGTTAGGCCAAATTGCATCCCGCGAAGGCTTGATATGGTCGAGCGCTCCCGACACAGCTGGGAGCCGTGCAATCTCCAAAGTTTAATTCGGATTCGGGCAGCTTACAGGCCCCGGCTGAACCAAACAATCTCCAAAGTATCGTTTGGATTCGGGCAGCTTACAAGCCCCGGCCAAACCAAATGCCAAAGAAATATCGTTTAGATTCGGGCAGCTTACAAGCCCTGGCCGGATTAGATAATCTCCAAAACATCGTTCGGATTCGGGCAGCTTACAAGCCCCGGCCGAACCAAACAATCTCTAAAGCTTAATTCGGATTCGGGCAGCTTACAAGCCCCGGCCGGATTAAATAATCTTCAAAACATCATTCGGATTCGGGCAGCTTACAAGCTCCGGCCGAACCAAACAATCTCCAAAGCTTAATTCGGATTCGGGCAGCTTACAAGCCCCTGCCGGATTAAATAATCTCCAAAACATTGCTCAAGGTTCGGGCAGCTTACAAGTAGAGGTGGGCACTGGGCCGTGCCGTGCCAGGCACGGCTCAGGCCCGTCGTGCCTAAAAATTTGCCGTGCCGTTCCTGGCACGGCCCATTTATTAATGGGCCGTGCCAGGCACGGCCCATTAAAAAAAAATTTAAATTTGGCACGGCCCGTGGCCCATTTTAAAATGGGCCACGGGCCGTGCCAGCACGGCTCGTCACGGGCCGTGCCAGCACGGCCCCTCACGGGCCGTGCTTTGGCACGGCCCAGATGGGCCGTGCTTTGGCATGGCCCAGCTGTGCTGGGGCCGTGCCATGGCACGGCCCACCCGTGCCATGGCACGGCAACACCGTACACCTAGGCACTACTTGAGAGAATCCCCAGCACCCTGGAAGAAGCAATAGGAGAGGACAAAATCAGCTATAAATATGCTCACGAGCGAGATCACCACCGCAGATGTCGTGGACTCCCCAACCCCCTTGGCTCCGCCGTGGGTCGTGACGCCCCAAGCAGAGCTCACAATCGTGATGATCCCTCCGAACACATGTGACTTAATCATGGCGCTGATTATATCCCACGGCCGAAGTGCTCTCCGGGCAGAATCGAGAATGATGTTGATGCTGACACCGAAGACGGCATCGGCCAGAAGGCTGCTGGAGGCGAGGCCGACGGTGAAGCACATTACGGTAAGAACGGGAAGGGCGAGGCAGCAGGCGAGGACACGGGGGGTGACGAGGTAGTCGACGGGGTGGGCGCCGAGGACGCGGAGGGTATCGGTTTGCTCGGAGACTTGCATGGTGCCGAGCTTGGCAGCGAAGGCGGAGCCGACGCGGCCGGCGATGATGACGGTGGTGACGACAGGGCTAAGCTCGCGGGAGAGGGCGAGGGCGAGGACGCCGCCGACGGAGCGGTGGAGGCCGAGGCGGGTGAACTCGCGGACAAACTGGATGGTGAAGGCCATGCCGATGAAGGCGGCCGTGAGGAGGCAGACGCCGGTGGAGCCAGGCCCAACGCGCTCGAGCTGCTGGAGGGTATTGCGACGGTGGACGCGGCCGGCGAGGGCGCGTTGGACCACCTGGCCGGCAATCACCAGGGCGGAGAGGCCGCGCCAGAGGGGCGCGGTGGGGTCCAGCGCGAGAACAAGGGCTCGGCATCGGGCTCGGGGGAGTTGTTGGTGGTGAGCTCTTGGGGGACGGAGAGGCAGAGGAAGCGGGGGCGATTAGGGTTATGGATCGAGGTGATATGGCGATGGAAAAGGGCAGGGTTTGGGGTTTTTAATTGGGAACGACATCGCGATCTCTTGTTCTTCGGGTTGAAGATTAGGCGGGGAGAGGTGTTGCGATTAATAAAGCGAGGGAGGAGGGAGGAAGAGGAGAAGACGGCGAGAAGGGTGGAGCCCATCCTGGGCCTGGGCCGTGCTGGCCCAGGTGGGCCGTGCCGGCACGGCACGGCGGGCCGGCCCAGGCCCGTCACGGGCCGTGCCGTGCTGGGCCAAAATTTTTTTTTTCCGCGCCCGGCACGGCACGGTTCACTGGGCCGTGCCGGCACGGCCCGGTACTGTAGCAGTGGCGGGCCGTGCCTGGCACGGCCCATCAGGGCCTGGGCCGTGCCGTGCCATGGGCGGCACGGCCCAGTGCCCACCTCTACTTACAAGCCCCGGCCGGATTAAATAATTTTCAAAACATTGCTCAAGGTTCGGGCAGCTAACAAGCCCCGACCAGAGCCAAAGGATAAAAACCTCGACAACAACCGAGTGATATCCTTGATCCTTGGCAACAACCGAGCGATATCTTGAGGCTCTTCCCTATTCAAGTAATCTCTCCAACTCCCTGATGCAGCTAAGACGTCCTATTATACCTTGGTAGAGGAAAACAACCTCCCACTATTCGACAGCAAAACATGCCACAAGCTGTCTTTCCCCGAAGAAACACCTGCTTCGTTCTGCAAATAGGATCATGCTTACTTCATGACTCCACAGGACCGCCCACGTCCATCTTTGACTCGCACATAGATATACATGTTCTCCACGGAGGACCGGACATTGATCTTAGCAAGAACAAAGCAGCAACAGTGCTGCCGAAATATGCTGCGACATAAAAAGCGTAATATGGGAGCAACAACTCTCAGCGCAAAAAGAAGCAGGTGCTAAAGAAAGAAGGAATAAAAACTTTCTTTATTTCCTCATCAAAAGAAAAGTTACAACATCTTGAAAGGAGTTACAAGTGCATCAAAGCACAAGAAATAAAAATGAGTAAATAGCTCGGCCGAACTGCTTCAGTCAGCTTCGGTTAATAATGACGCTTCGGCATCCGACCCAAAAGATCAGGCGACCAGCTAGCTCGCCCTGATAGATAGCAAGGCCGGCTTCCCACCGGTCCTCTGGATGAATTAAGAGATCCAAAAAGAGGCGCAGACCCATGGATGCTGATGCTGAGGAAGCTTCCCCTTGGGTGGAATGCTGGGCTGCAGGCCGCTGCCTGATTGAGAGAGATAGGGGACCATCAGCCCCACACTGCTTTCAACCCTCTTCACGTGGCGGAAGATTCCCCACACGGAGGGGCTAAGCATCCAGCCAGAGGGAGAAGGAAAAGTTCGCGCATGCTACAGGGGTACATGTGCACTTCCTACCCTGCGACCTCCGTAGCAAACCACAAAGGACACACAGGAAGCGCATATGTGCGCTCTCCATGTGATCTCTACAAACCTCCTGTGCACTCTCCATATGATCTCCGAAGCTCCTCCCTTGAGGACGAGCTGCTCTCCAGCGGCTCCTTCGTCACCCTGACTATCCGTAGGAAGGTGGCTTACAAAAGGAAAACTCAGTCCCTCCACTCTCAGCTTTAGGGACATATACATCATAAAACTTTCATAGCTCACAGAGAAGAAATTTTGAGGATGGTCTAGCATGGCCCCTTCCTCCCCTTTTATAGGCAAAGTGGATCGGGAGCAGCTGTTAAAGTAGTAAGCCCCGAGGTTCAAAATTCCCAATCCACGCTGCCACGTGGCCTCCCAGGATGAAAATAGCACCCTTCGATGCATGCCAAACGTGTTGTTCAGCCCATGACGTACGCTAGAAGATTTTCTCTGATCCTAGATCATAGGTCTTAAATGCAGAAAATCGCCCGCTGATCTTAGAGATACGGGCAGACCTGAAAAATCGCCTGGTGAAAATGACACCCTCCAATGGCAAACAAGCGCTTGCGTCGTACGTCGAAACAACCCGCCTTAAAAAAAGTTGACATAATAAGTGTCCCTAGAAAGTGCCGAGACGACCTTTCGCAAACCACAAAGCCGTTTTATCCTTTTGGCAAAGAGAAGATCAGCTCCTTGGAAAAGGCAAAAACATCGGCAGAGTCATAAAAAGGGGCGCAAAAGCCATGTACTCCTCAATAAACATACCTCGGTATTCCTTCCTCCGGCTCAACTGCCCATTACATCCTGACGTAAGCCGAGACATTGCCTTGCGTTTTAACCCAAGGCCAAAACTGCCTCCATACTTCGGAATAAACCGAAGTATCTCCTTCTGTTCAGCATGACTGCACGTGATCTTGTACTTCTATCCAGTCTAAAGTAACTACTTTTGTCTCAATGATAACGGGACACAATATAAGCCCCGACCTATACCCAGAATGCAAAAGCATCGGTTAAGGTCGGAGTGCACGTCCTATGAATATAAGCCCCGACCTACACCCAGAAGGCATAAGTCTCGGTTAAGGTCAGAGTGCACGTCCTAGGAATATAAGCCCCGGCTAAGGCCAAAGTGCATCTTTTGTCAAAATTCTTGACAAAGACCGAGCGATATGCAATGCCCCAACTGAAACCTACGAGCCCTATTTACCTCGGTCAAAACAAGGATGTTGTGTTGGAGGTTCCCCGGGAGAATGTTTCGTTCCGTAAGACTCGGACGATAAAGGAAAACACTTCAGAAATGGCAAACAAACAAGAAAGTTCCAATAAACCTTTCTCCATTTATTACAAGAGGGGAAAACCAAAAAAAATACATTAGCCCTCACGGGGGCTTGCTACTTTCTCCAGATGCCGCTGAACTCTCCCCGCACCGTGGAGCCGAATCAGCCAATTGCTATCGAAGGGACGCCACCTCCCACTCCAGCCTACTGTTGATTTGGCGAAGGAGCTCGATCTCTCTTGCCGAGAAACCATGTGTTGCTCAGCCATTCTTCGGACTTGCTCGCGGTCCGCGAGTAACGATGCCAAAACCTCGCCGTCAACAGTTATCGTCGTACGGCCCCGGTGAGGCACCCTAAAGCCGCCAACAACGCTGCTTGGCATCCCAGTTAACCTTCCTCCATTCTCGAAAGCCATCATATTACTGTAAGCTTGGACAGGCCAACAGGAGATCGGCAGAGGAATTGGTTAACAATGGTGTACCATCCATCAGTATTTAAATTACCTCGGGCGAGCATCCCGATCACCTGAACCATCAGTTCCAATGCCACTACCATAAAGTCTTGCCACGTGTCATCACTTCCGTGGCCGCGTGCGGGAAGCGAGGAATCGCTTCCCCTTTTTCGAAAAGGATAAATAAATGATGGCGCGCCGGTAAACATCCTTCTTCTTGGGACCAAACTCCCTTCGAAAGGTGCGCCCGCCTCTTCGCCTTGCACATGCCGAGTTACCCAACTTCGGCTCTAACCAGGATACCTCTGCAATCCTTGGCCATCACCTGCCGAGCTATCTTATCTTGGCCTAAGCCGATCTATCACGTCACTCAGCTTCATCAGAACTATCTTATCTCTTGGCCTAAGCCGAGCTATCAAATCACTCAGCCCCAGCCGAGCTATCCCTATACCTCGGCCTCGACCGAGACATTTATTTAAACCCGAACTAAGTCGGCCGAAGAACGCGAACAAGTCATAACTTGTTTGCAGTCGAAAGGAAGTCTACAATAAAAAGATTGGCTAAAAAGGCAAGCAAATGGGGCCGAGGGCTGGATCAGTTCCAGCAGTGCCCTCAACAACGCTCGGGGAAGCCTGGCTCGTTTCGCCCACTTCAAAGGTTGTCGTTTCCTCGGCGATGGATTGAGGTGTCCTTCAGGGGCTGCGGCCTCACTGGCATCCAGAATAGCGTCGAGGTCGATGTCCGAAACATCATCCTATTCATCCTCTTCAGCTCATGAGGTACAAGCCTTAGAGGTTTCAACATCCAAGAAGGAGAGGTCCCATTCCTGATGCTCCTTGGATATCTTACTTCGAACGTCCTCCACACCAAGCTGGAAGGCGTCGGCACAGATTGCATCATGTTCACCCCTGAGCAGAGCGAGCCGCATCTCAGCTTCAGCAGCTTGATTTCGAAGTGAGGTGGCATGCCCCTCAGTTTCAGCAGTTTGACTCCGTAGTAAGGCAATCTACTCCTCGGTCTCAGTGACCCACCTTTCGAGCTCTGAGCTCCTCCCTCGGCTAGATGCCAATTCCTCTTGCAGGGTCCGTGTCTGGCTTCGGTTCTCCAGCTCCGCCTTCTTCATCTGCAAAAATAGAGTTAGCCAGTACCACGGTGAGCCAGCAAGGGAAGCCAAAAAGGGGTAGTACCATACCTCCTCCTCCTACCGGGATAACTTCTGGGTCAACTCCTTAACCTCGTCAAAAGCCCTCAATTTATCGGCCTTAACCCGCTCGATCCTGCCCTTGAGATCACTGATCTTTGACTGCCTACTGTCAGCTTCTCCCCAGGCCTGGGAGAGATCGCTATCGAGTTGGGTTAACTTTTCATGGTGCCATTTGATCCTGTCATCCATGTCAGCTATACCGCGGTTGAGCTGCCATACCTTCTCCTCCAACTCGCCAAGCATCTTGTTTAGGCGATTTCTCTCCTCAACGGCTTCTCTCCTCTGCCTGCCTAGGCTTTCACTAAACTGTTTCTTAACAGTCTCCATTTCTCCAGCATACTTAGACTTGATCTGCGATAACTCCAGGCATGCATCATCGTACCTCTCTAGGAGCCCTCGTAGCTCTTTAACTTTGAGACTCAGCTTGGACGCGTCATCTAGGGTGGCCTGATGCAGCATCCTCATCTTTGCCAAATTCTCATTGGCGGTACCCAAAGCTTGTTCAAATGTATCAGACGCCTCCGCTCGCGATCGAAGCTCGGCGCTGACTTTCCTGTCCTGGGCGCTGACCCCTATCGCCAGATTCAAGCGCCAGCACAGCGCCCTAGTGATCAAAGCACTCTGCAGAATGAAGCACAAGTGAGAAGAGAGCGACCAAGCTAACCAAAAAGCACTCACTACTCGGGAATAATAACTCACCCGGGAGATATAGGACCTGGCTAGCCCCATGAGGGTAGAATTGTTGATCTCGGGGAGAAGATGGGCTTCCGTCACCACATTCCTCTGGCCAAACGCGGCATCAACCAAGTCTAGGTCTACGAACTCATTCACCGAGGGACCTACGCCTGGGTACAGTGCTGATCTCATTAGGGTAGCAAACGCTGCCTCGACGACCGATTCCGAGCTACCGGGCTGACCGTCCCCATCCAAAGGATCGGTCCGGATGACCTCCGACTGAGAAGCCTTTGCTCTCTCGGCCTTCCTCAGCAAAATTCTAACCTGGGATCCTTCAGATAACTCGGCCAGCCCAGGCGCCAGTTTTTCCAAAACTTTGGTGGAAGAAGCTTCGGATGCAAGACCTTTACCTTGCTCTCTCCCCTTGTCCGAGCTCCTTCCCTCGATCATGGGTACCTGCTCCTCCCCCACAGGCTCCGCCAATGCCTCGGTCTATTCATCAATCTCCCTAACCACTCGAGGAGGAAGTTCTCCAGCCGTAGGCTCCTTTTGAGCCTCCACTACTGTCGGCCCAACGTCGCCGCCCCTAAATCCCTCCTATCCTCCTGCCAAGGCCAGAAGCATTTCCTCGCTCGGAGGAGGGTCCTCAGAGGCACCGGCCTCCGCCGTGCCACCCATTGGCTCACCTTCAAAAGAAGAGGCTCCTAGACAAGTCGACGGAGTTTCATCCGGGTTGTCTACTATTTCCACCACTAGAGGATAGGGGGCCTCAGCAGTCCTCTTCGTATCCTCCTCTGCTTTTAGCGCTTCCGCCATGACTGCTTCAACCTCTGGCGAGCGCTCCTCAGAAAAATGAGCCGTCTTCTCGGGCTTGCATTTCTCCCCTCCGCTACTCTCCCTCGGGTGCTTGCTCATCCCTTTCTTTATTCGGCCCGATAGTTCAGACTTCTTGGCTGCGGGAATGGAGAGCAAGTGGTCAGACCAAGACATACTTGCTCGAACGAAATCAACGGAAAAAGGAAAAAACTTACTATGCGGGTCAAGGAGGCTAAGCCCGGCAGCGAAAAGAGCCTCCTCCGACAGTAAATCGTTAGCCAAAAACGTCCTACCGTCACGAAGGACCTCCAAGTCCTCCTTCTGCTCAGATAGAATCGGATGTGCTTCCACATCTCGAACAAAGTTTCCCCATCCCTGAGAAAAATCGGAGCCGATGTTTTCCTCGGCAATAAAAAACCTAAAATTCCACTCCTTTATAGATGATGGCTTATCTGTTATCGTCTTGAAAGACCTCCGGGGTCCAATGTAAGGCCACTCTGATTTCCTCCCAGGCATCAGATAATAATAGGCACGGAAGAAAGGAAGAGTTGCCGTTATCTGAATCTGACTACACATTGAGATAAACCCGATGACGCTGCACCAACTGTTGGGAGCCACCATTATCGGGCAAATATTGTAGAATCTCATGATTTCCTTCACCAAGGGGTGAAGGGGAAATCGAAAGCCCGCCTTTAGACTGGCTTCATAAAAAAAACCCCGCGCTCCAGATCTTGCAAAACCCTATGCTCGGGCTCCGGCAATGTCAGAAGGATATCCGAGGGAATGCCATACTTTTGGCGTATTCTCTCCAAATCCTCGGCGGCAATCTCCGAAACCATATCGTCGGGGCTCATCATCCTGCTGACCGAGAGAAGCACCGAGCGAAATTACAGAGGAAGTAGAGAGCAAGATTATCCAAAGAAGAACGAAAGAGCGCTGCGAACAGGGACGACGCCATTTCGACTTTGCTTTCCCTCAAAGAAACGGCCTTAAGAGAAAGATAGGGCGTCCCAACCGAGATGCCCGGAACCGCCATTGCGGACGCCGTAAAAACCAGGATTTACTACATGGAAATTCCCCAACCGCTGCTTCAAAGGAGCCTTATGTAACATGCCCTATAAAGGCACATCTCACAAAGGCACGGCGGCCGCGCAGCATTAAATAGGGCATCATTACGCAGGCTGTCAAATTCAGATCCCTCCGTTTAAGTCATGCCACCTAGAATTATACTCCCTACGCCCGAACTTACATTTCGAAGTAGGGAGTGGGGGGCATGTGTTGAGGGGTAAAATTGCTGTGAGTTAATAATCGTGCACGTGGTTAGGGCTTGCCCTGATTCTTACCCACTATGCGACACCCGTCCGAGATAAGTCAGCCTCGATAAGTTGGGGTGCTTTAGCCCCTCGCCGAACCAAGGACTCCCAAGGCACGAATCACTTCTCTCGGCCCTAGCCGAGCTATATCATCTCTCGGCCCCAGCCGAGCTATATCTTCTCTCGGCCCCAGCCGAGCTATATCGTCCCTCTAGGCGATCTCTCCCATTGCTCGGCCTAACTCGAGCGATATCTATGCCTCTGCGGAATTCGATGCAGGAGAACCCAAATTCATGAGATTCCAAACAGAAATCATATCCAGGAGTGACCTAGGACCCGCGAGAGTGGCCTAGGGCCCTGGAGCCTATGTCCTCACCAAATCTCGAGACATCAATGAGCTCTCCTAGCCGTCGATCCCCTAACCAACAAGATATGAATCCTACCGACCCCATAACAAACTGGATTCAGATCCTAATGACTTTCGGACCCACGACGCCCCCAGGGAATCAGGTGATCTTCTATAAATAGAGTCGTTTGCCGACTCCTCAGGTACGCGCGCACTTGCTCACTGCCATGTACAATTAAGCTTAACTGAAATATATTGGATCTGTAACTGTCAGCTCCCTCTGATATGCCATGTTAAAGGTTACCATCTCTTCGAGCCACTTCCAATCTATTTAAATATCTCATGAATATTATGCCAAATATGAGAAACCCATGGAAATTCTGAATCCTTCTCTCATGTATTCTTGTGACAAGTTCAAATGAGATTGGTAAACATTTCCTTTGGTTGAATTAGTTTCTTCTGTCACAATATTTCAGTGAAACACCCTATGCAAGAACAGGCAAGAGTCCACATTAATTACTACATGCGTGTAGCGCCTTTGCAGGCCTTCAACTTTTACAGCAGCTTAACATAGCTTTGGAATGTGTTAGCTAAAAGAGATGGGTGTTCAGCCATTCAGCTAAAAAGAGGTTACAAGGTACATATTTCGTGAGGCTTTGGAAGAAGATAAATAGAACACATTATCCATACATAAAAAGGCGAAAGCTCACTGATATCTGTTATTTCCAAAGCTCGCATAAATATTGTTTTGAGAACTGAAAATAACCTAAAGTCATATTCAGCAACACTTTCATTAGGTCCAGAGAAGTGGCATTTTATGGGAATTTCTATATACACCACAAAAATTACTCTCTATAACCATATTATAAAAAAAATAAAATATTTAATTTATTATTAGTGTGTGCCCTACATCCAATTGAATTAGATGCTAGTTTGTACATATTTCATTATGAATATAAATTAAATATTATTGATTTCTTTATCTATCCAGGTGTTTTTCTTATACATATATTTGAATATATTTTACCTGTGAGATAAAGCCCAAAAGATTGTGAACCGTGCATATGAAATTTGTAATAGAGATTGCAAATTGTGAAATCCAAAAATTGCACATTATGGTTCGATTCTTTAAATTTTTCTAGTCGATGCGTAGATAGGACTGGGCACTGTCGAACGCTGTGAGACTAGCACACATTGCATATCTTCACCATTGTGGTGAGCAGCTAATCTCGCAAGCTGAAGTATGGAGATACTTGGATAGGTGTGTGGATGCTTGTTATTGTAACGATGCATTGGATGACTCGCACAGAGATCCCATATGGATATTCTATATAGTGTCGATGGTTGATCTCTGATGATGGTGCGAGTGATCCTTTGACTTGAGATCTTTATTGCACCTCATGTGTGGAATGTCATGCTTTGACGATATGCAAACGTCGCTTTAGCTACGGATGGCAAATATGGTGTTGGTTGAGTATAACATGAAGCACATGAAGGTGGTGTTTGATCAAGATAGGATTCGTCTTTCTTGATAGAGAGGGTTATATCTCACAGCCACTTGATGGATACAATTGACTATTAAATCCTTATAAGGTTGAGTTGAAATTCGAAATGGTTTCGAAATTTCAATTCATGTGAGTCAATTTTTCTGAGATCAAGTAAACAAAGATCAATTACAGGGTTGACACATTCCATACCACTGATTGATCTGGGATATGTGACGAAGGGATTGAATCGTACAGTAACCATTAATAGACAGGTGTTGATGGTCATATCAACAAAATTTATAACACTTGGATGGTCATGATGCTTTACTAGAGAACGCTCATGATTTATAATCAAGAATTCTTTGATTTGATCAAGGAGTTGATTTGATCAAAGAATTAACTTGGATAAAATATTGACCAGGTCATCTATAGGGTCAATATTAAGGATATGATTATTGCCAACGTATCAAGGGATCTAATGGATCATAAGCATTAAGGAGATTTTGGATGAAGTTAAAATAGAAATTAAGTTGGACTTAATTCAGATTAGATGACTAATTAATTAGGATTGGGTTTGACTCAATCTTAATGAGAGAACATAAAATTGATGAATAGGATTCATCATAGAGGAAAAAATTTTGTGTTTAAGGGAGAGATCGTTTGTACATGCGATGTATATATGAAATCCATTAATTGGATACCCAATTAGGCTTGATCCATGTGATGGATCACTTATATTAATTGAGATTAATAATGTAATATTTAATTGGGTCTATATGATGGCATGATTTGATTCATGGAAACCCAATTGAACCGAGAGCTGAGATCGTGCTATATGAAGGATGGATCCATGCCCATGTAATGGGCATGACCCATCTCCATGTTATGGAGGAGGAAACACTCATGATTTTGGCATCATCATGAAGCCAAATTCAAGGTTTGGGGTTGGTTTTATGATTGCATTGTCATAATAACAAATATCCTAAATTTGTTAAAATAATTTATTATCAACTTAATATGATTGCAGTTATTGAAATAAAATTCTTCTTTTTATGGAACCACACAACCTCCTCTTCATGTATAAAAGAAGAGAGACACCCCCCTTCGAAACATACACCTAACTCCTCCTCTCTCTTAGATGCCTAGACCCCACTTTCTCTCTCTAAAATATTCTTTCTATTTCTAGAATGTTCCTCTCACTCTTTGATGGTTGAAAGCTCCTCTCTCTTATTCGCTCATACTCTCTTGGGTGGGTTGAAAGAAGGCTTTTTCTTCTTCTTGGTTGATCAAGATTTGATCTTGATCAAGAAATTATTTTCTTTGATAGATCAAGATTTGATCTTGATCTATGCTAGCACCCCTCGCTAAATGGTCATTATCCAATCCTGAAAAATTTCCAACATTTATCCCATTGTGTAATGACCTTTATACCCTTTAAAATTTCTCTCAACACCCCACCCTCAATCCCCAATGCCCCTCATTCTCCTCAATACATGTTGGCATGTCAAGCTTCTCTTTTTTTAAAAAAAATCTTATCCCCATGATTTTTGTATCCAATCCTTTTATTTAAAATTAAATTAAATATAAATTTAACTTTATCTATAATTTAACTTTATCTCTTATCAGATAAAAGATAGAAATTTAACTTTATCCACTGAAGGCAACGCCGCCTTCTCTCGCCGTCGCCTTTCACCAGAGAGGAAGGAAAATCTTTCAATTGGAAAGGGAAAGGTGATGAGTGTGGGGAGAAGAGGTGTGGAGATAAATTTAGGGTGTAGAGAAAAAAAGGAGAATAGGGTATGAGGGTAATTTTAAATTTTTGAAATTGAGGAGGTGTGGAGAGAAATTTCATGGCTAGCCGTGGAGAGTAATTTAAAAAATTTAAAATTTGGGATGTAGATAGTAAATTTTGTGGTGTATACAGCAGCTCCCGCATTTTATATATTCAACTTGTAGGGAATTAAAGGGACTAAGCCATCTTATTTTAAGCATAATTGCATTATTTTTTAAAACAATTGAATGGAACCCCAATTTTTATAACTATAACATTCAATCAATGTTATTATTGCTAAATGAGAAATATATATATTTATAGGCTACATAATTATGATGATGCCAAAATTAGATCGAGGAACCTTGAGCATTAGTAAGGACGATGAGAAGAATGATGTGTTAGGAACTACGATGGTAATCGCTCTGCTTGGTTTTGCAAAGAAAAGCTCCATATGCTTGGGCCAGTGTCTTAGTGAAGTTAGAGGAACAGCATGAGGGATGCTAGGGGGTTATCTGAGGCTTTCTGATGCTTAAGTTAGTTAAGGAAGGAGATGAAGAAGGCCAAGAATAAACTTTTTAGCCTGCTTGGAGAAGATAGAAGAGGAGGATTGGAGGCTCTTTGGCTTTCGATTAGTGAAGATGAAAAGGAGATTGAAGCTAGAGAGAAGAAAAAAACCTTCTATGCCTTCAGGTCAGGTCTTCTCGTCAGCACCTTCACTAAGCAAAATGGTCAGGAGCTCCATAGATTGTGTGTTCTTCTGATACTATCTGGTTAGTTATCATATATATTTGTGACATGGCTTAAGGTCAAGCAACTTGGTGCTAATTTAATTTAGCTTTATTATAATATTGCATCACGATGTTCTAAAAATCAGATACACTATAATGTAGATTTTTCGCTGGCTTAATATTTATTGGTATGCTAGCCTTTCTCATTTTTTTCGTGTCTTAATTAATGTGCAAATTTTATGCACCTTGTTCTGATTTTATTTTTGATATACATTTTATTCCATTCACATCTGAAACTACTACCAAATCCAAGCCTGGTTACGATCAAACTATGTTTCCAAGTATTTCAGTTTGTTGCCGCTGGCAAACTCTACCAATTGGTTTTCCTGTCATTAAACTTAATTTCAATGACATGGTGGCGACAAATCAGATTTTGGATCAACTTGTTGTTGCTGAAATCCGTCCTCCGACTCGGGCGCGGTCAAGCTTCGGATTGGGCTCCCTCCTGGGCGGACCTGCAAAATAGTCCTCACACGAGAGGCGTTGGGGGTGGTCCTCTGCGGAAGACCCTCCGACGCTCAAGTCAGTGGAGATCAACAACGAACAAATATGGGGAGAAGGCTCTCGCTGAAGAGTCCCTCCAGGGTGACCCTTTTGGGAGCTATGAGCAGCGTTCTAATGGCGGAAAGCGGTGAGTAGTGATAGCATGAGAGTATTGCTGAGAGTACATTGAGAATGTCCTTACCTGAGAGAATCTGGAACTGTGCTATTTATAGGCGGTTACCTGATTCTTTGAGGGTGTTGAGATCTGAAAGTTGTTGGGATTCAAGGCTGATTCGAATCAAGCTGTTGTGAGGCCGGTGTGATCCGTATCTTGTTAGTTAAAAGATCAACGGTCGAGAGGGCTATCATGCGCTTTGAGATTCGGCAATCGTATAGGCTCTAGGCCACTCCCAGTAGCATAGGTATGATTGCCTATGTGGATCCTTGTTTGGTTTTTCTGGTTCCGCAAAGGTAGGTGCCTAAATGCTTCGATCGAGCCGAGGTATGGAGAACAGCCTGATCCGCTGAAGTATGGAAAGGCTCGGTTTGCCGAGGTATGACAAAGGAGTAAGCTGGGCGTAAGAATGATTTGATTCCACAGAGGTATAGATATCACTCGGGCAGGCCGAGTTATTGATAGGCATAGAGATCGCTCAGGCTGGGGCCGAGAGATAGGGATAGCTCGGCTAGCGAGGCGTAGAGATAGCTCGGGCTGGGGCCGAGAGATAGAGATAGCTCGGCTAGCGAGGCGTAGAGATGTAATCCGTACTTGGGGGATCCTTGGTTCGCCGAGGGGCTAAGGTGCCTCGATCCACTGAGGTATAACGGTCGGTTCATTTCTCGAGGGCACCACGCAGCGAGTGGGAGCCACGGTTGATCCTAACCCTTTGCACAGTCATCAATGCAATGGCGATTTTATCCCTCAACACATGCCCCCCACTCCCTAGTTCGAAGCGTAGGTTCAGGCGTAGGGAGTATAGTTCCAAGTGGCACAATCCGGAAGGAGGGATCTGGATTTGACGGCCTACGTAATGATGCCCTATTTAATGTCACGCGGCCGTCCTGCCTTTACAAGATGAATCTGTCGTTTCTTAGGGACAACAGTTGGGGGAGCGCCATGTAGCAATCCTGATTTCCACGGCGCCTGTGATGGCGGTTCCGAGTACCTTGGTTGAGATGCCTTATCTTCCTTTTGAAGCGGTTTCTTTTGGGGAAAGCAAGGTCGAAGTAGCGCCATTCCTGTTTGCAGCGCTTCCTTGCTCCTTCTTGGAGGATTTCGTTCCCCTGCTTCTTCTGTAACCCCGTTCGGTGTCCCTTTTGGCCTAGCAGCATGGTGAGTCCCAGCGACATTATTTCAGAGATTGTTGCCGAAGACTTGGGGAGAATACGCCAGAAGTATGGCGTTCCTTCGGATGTTCTTTTGCGATTACCGGAACTCGAGCATAGGGTTTCGCAGGAACTGGAGCACGAGACTTTTATTTATGAAGATAGCCTGAAGGTAGGCTTTCGGTTCCCCCTTCACCCCCTGGTGAAGGAGATTATGAAATTTTACAACATCTGCCCGATAATGGTGGCTCCTAATAGCTGGCGCAGCATCATTGGGTTTATTTCGATGTGCAGCCTGGTTCAGGTAACAACAAATCTCCCCCTGTTTCATGCCTGTAACCACCTGACGTTTGGGAGGAACTCGAAGTGGTCCTATATCGGACTTCGAAGGTCGTTCAAGACGATAACGGATAAGCCATCGTCCATAAAGGAGTGGAAGGTCCAATTTTTCATTGCCGAGGGAATATCGGCTCCGACTTCCCACGGGTATGGGGAAACTTTATCAGGGACATGGAAGTGCATCCGGCTCTGTCCGAACAGGAGAAAGAGGACCAGAGGTCCTCTGTGATGGCCGAGTGTTTACGGCTAATGACCTACTGTCGGAGGAGGCTCTTTTCACCGCCGGGCTTAGGCCCAGCGACACACAGGGTAAGTCCCTTCCTTTTTCCCTTTTCTGTTGATTTCGCTTGAGCAAGCATATCTCGGTTTGACCGTTCGCCCCCTGTGCCTGCAGCCAAGAGATCTGTACTGGCAGGTCATATAAAGAAGGAGTTGGGCAAGCACCCAAGAGGGACCAGTAGCGGGGAAAGACGCAAGTCTGAGAAGAAGGTTCGCCTTTCCGAAGAGCACTCGTCAGAGACCGGATGAGTCAAAGTTAGCCCGTGCTCCTTGTTACCAAAAAAAAGAGAAGGTGGGAGCATCGGTGGTGAGAGGGATTTTCTCAGTTGAGGAAAGAAGCGATAGTCACGATGGAGGAGCAGAGAATGGAGGAGGGTTCAAGGAGGATCGCTGAGATCCCTTGTCCTTCAGTGGTGGAGATAGCGGACAGCTCGGATGAGGCCACATTGGCTTATCTAGCAGTCCCCTCTTCTGGTGATGAGTTACCGTTAGGTTCGGCAGAGGTCAGTATTTCGGGGGTTCCCTTCTCGAGCGAGAAGATGTCTCTAGCTTCGGTAGGAGAAATAGAGGGGGCGGTCGTAGTCGCCGAGGCTCAGGGTGAGCCTACCGTCGAAGGGCCTCCTTCGGAGGGAGTAAGGAGTAGTGATGTTGGGCCGACAGTGGCGGAGGCCCGAGAGAAGTCTCCTGCTGAAAAGGTTCCTCCTGAAGAGGTTGGAGGGGCTGGTAAGAGGACATTGGCGTCTGGGTTAGCAGAAGTGTCCGAGGAACCCCAGGCCAAGATTTTGCTGAAGGAGGCTGGGCGGTTGAAGGCTTCTCAGCCTGGGGTTGTCCGAACTGGTTCCTCAGACATGCGGCCCAGTGGTTTGGACCCAGCTATCGAGGTGGCATTCGCTGCCCTGATGAAGTCGGCGTTATACCCAAGCGCAGGTCCCTCGGCGAATGAGTTTGCGGACCTGGATCTCATCGATGCCGCATTTGGTCAGCGGAATGTGGCGAAGGATGTCCACCTCCTTCCTGAAATCGACAACCCCGCCCTTATGGAACTCGCTAGGTCTTACGCCTCCCGGGTGAGTTGCTGTTCCAGAGCAATGGGTGCCTTCTGGTCGACTTGATTACGCTTTCTTACTTGTGTTTTATTTCACAGAGTGCTTTGATCACCAGGGCGCTATTCTGGCGCTTGAACCTGGCAACAGGGCCAACATCCAAGCCAGGAGAGCCAGTGCCGAGCTCCGGTTGTGAGCGGAGGCATTTGATAAACTCGAGCGAGTTCTGGACGTCGCCAACGAGAACTTGACGAGGGCGAGGGGGTTACATCAGGCCGCCCTCGATGAAGCATCCAGGCTGAGGCTCGAAGTCAGGGAGCTACATGGGCTCCGAACGAGGTATGATGAGGCATGTTTGGAGCTATCGCGGATCAGGTCTAAGCATGCTGGAGAGATGGAAACTGTTAAGAAACAGTTTGACGAATGTTAGGATAGGCTAAGATAGACACCGCCAAGGAGAGGAGTCGCCTTAATAAAATGATCGGTGAGATGGAGGATAAGATCCGGTAGCTGCAGCATTGTGTTATTGCCAGGGATGATCGGATCAAATGGCATCAGGAGAAAATTGCCAAGCTCGACGATGAGCTCTCTCAGTCCAGGGAGGAAGTCAACAATAAGCAGTCGAGAATCAATGACCTCAAGGATAGGATTGAGCAGGTCAAGGCCGATAAGCTGAGGGTCCTCGATGAAGTAGAGGAATTGACCAAGAAAATAGCCCGACAGGAGGGGGAGGTACGATATCATCTCTTCTACTTCCCCTATTTGTTACTGTTGCACCGACTAATCCTATGCTCACAGATGGAGAAAGCGAAACTCGAGGGCCAAAGTCAATTAGAGACCCTGCAAGGAGAGCTGGTGTTGAGTCACCGGAGGAGCTTGGAGCTCGAAGGCCAGGTCGCTGAGACCGAGAATCAAGTTGCCTTACTTCAGCGTCAGGTTGCTGAGGCTGAAAGGCAACTTGCCCTGCTTCGAGGCGAATAGCATGCGACCTATGCCGAGGCATTCCAGCTCGGTGTGGAGGAGGTTCGAGCCAAGATATCTCGGGAGCACCCGGAATGGGACCTCTCTTTCCTTGAGGTGGAGGGTCATGGCGTGCAGACCCCAGGGACCGAGCTATCAGTAGAGACCGAATATGAGGAGGTCTCGGATGTTGACGTAGATGCCCTCCTGGGGACTGATACAACTGTAGACCCGGATGTGGATGGTCAAAAGGGGGAGAGCCATCCGAGCGATGCAGGGGCGCCCGAGGCTCATCGATTGGCCACCTTCACAGTGGGCGGTCCGAGCCATATTTCTCTAGTGTCGGCCGTTGATGCTCCTGAGATCGGGCCCGTGCCCTGATAACCGAGGACCGGTTTGGATTTTGTATTATCATTTTCCTCTTTGTTGATCACCTATAAAAATTTCCTTTGTCTCCATTCTGTGCCTTTTTCCTCTTTTCCGCGTTATTTCAAGGATATTCAATTCAAAAGAATCCAGCAGATCGGAGGGAGTCTGGTCCCAAGAAGGGGTGCCTCTCGAGTGCCTCGTTGCTATTTATTGATCCTCTTCGGCGAGGGAGCGCAACTCTTCATTTCCTGTGAGCACCCACTGAGGTGGTGACGCATGGCGAGCTTCCACAATAGTGACATTGGAGTTGATGACCCGGGCGATCGAAAAACCCACGAGAGGTAGTTTAAATACGGACGGGGGGACGCCCTTGTTACTCACTTCTCTTGTTGACCTCCCAAAATTTAGGATAATAAGATGGCTTCTGAAAATGAAGGGGGGTCTACTGGAGCGCCAGGTGATGACGATAATGGCTGCGGAGGGCAGGTTCCTCCGCGAGGGGGCTTCCATTGGAGCTGCGCTCTGATGACTATCGACAGGGAGGACCTGTTGTTGATGCTCGCGGGTCACGACCAACTCCGGAGGATGGTCGAAGAGTACTTGGCCATCTCCACGAGGGAGCATGAGCTCCTTCGTCGGATCAACAGTCGGTTGGAGGGGCAGGTGATGACTCTCCAGCAATAGGTTGCTATTCTCACCGCCGAGCTAAGCTTGCAGTGTGGGGAGAGCTCGGCAGCGCCTGATGGAGACAAGAAGCCCCAATGAGGGCTCATGTGTCCTTTTTCTTTCTTTTTGTTTTTCCTTTTTCTTTTTATGATGAATAAAAAAGGATTTCCGCAACTTTCGTGTTCACTGTCATCTTTGAAATGTTCGTTCTCATCATGTGAGCCTTATGAACGGACCACCCCCTTGGGGGATCTCAGGTGATCTTGGCGAGACTAAAGTATGGTGCCCCCGTTTTAGCCGAGGTAAGGGGAATTGATAAATTCCAGTCAGAGCGTAGTATATCGCTTGGTATTGCCGAAGCATAAGGAGCGTCCCGCTAACGTTGGGGGTGAGTGTAGCTATCTCAGTTTGGGCTGGGGAATAAGGGAACATTCGGTTTTTACCGAGTCAAAAAGAGACACCTCGGTTTTTCCCGACATAAGGAGACTATCCCGGCTTCGAGTCGAAGCAAAAAGCGATGCCTCGGTTTAGGCCGAAGTATAATAGATAGTTCAGCTAGATCCATGGTAGATGTCTCGGCCGGGGCTGAGACAAGGCAGATAGCTCTGTCAACTTGAGGCAAGGGATCGGCTTGTTTGGCCGAGGCATAAGATGGTTCGGTCCATGAGGAACCATTTTGTTTTTTGCCCGGGTGGGTTTGTAATTTTCCAAAGGACGCTTTTTTTTGCATAGGGCATTTATCCCGTTGGAGGGCATCATTTTCATAAGGCGATTTCCTAGGTCTGACCATATCTCAAGGACTGGCGGACGATTTCTTCCATTTAAGACTCTTGATTTGAGATTAGAGGAAAATCTTTTGTCATGTGCCATGGCCTGGGAAATGCATTTGGCGCGCATTGAAAAGCGCTCTTTTCACCCTAAGATGCCATGCAGCGGTGTGGCCAGTGCATTTTGAATCCCGGAGCTTTCTTTTAATAGCTGCTCCCGATCCGTCTGCCTATAAAATGGGAGGAGCAGGCCGTGTTAGGCTATCTCCTAAGACTTTCTTTTCTAAAAGTTGCAAGAGTTTCCATGACGTCTGTTTCATTGAAGTTGAGAGCGGAGAGTCCGAACCTTCTTTTTGAGGGTTGGTTCATCCCAGATAGCTGGGGTGATGGAGAAGCTACTGAAGAGTGGGTAGTCCTCAAGGGAGGAATTCTCAGAGGTTATATGGAGAGCACACGGGAGGCCCGCAGAAGTCATATGGGGAGCGCACGTATGCGCTTTCTATGTGTTCTTTGTTGCCGGTCACGGGGATCACAGGAAATGCACGACATGCGTGCCCCCCATGGTTTACATGAATTTTTCCTCCTCCCTCGGCCCGAATTCCTCGGTTCGCTAGACTGAGAAATCTTTTGCCATGTGAGGAGGGAGGAGGGATGTGTGGGTCTGCTGGTTTCCTGTCTATGCGCTTGGGCGGTGGCTGGCAGTCCAGCACTCCGCTTGGGGGATGCTTCCTCAGCATAGGCATCCATAGGTCTTCGACCCAGTTTGGGTCTTTTGTCTTGTCTGTCTGAAGGATTAGCGGCTCAGCTGGAGTCGTATGATTTCTCTGATTTCTCGAATGCTGCAGCGACACCAAAGGCCAAAGCTGCTTTTTAATTCATTTGCTTGTACTTCCTGCATTGTAGTGCGCTTGTAATACCTCTTCATAGGTTGTATTTCTCATCGATTAACGGAATAAAGAAAGTTTTTTGTTCTTTCTTTTTTAACTGCCTGCTTTTCCCTATTGACAAACTATGCAGTCTTGTCCATTTTAGGTTTACCGAGTCATGCTCGGCTCGTAAACCTTTGACTATGCTTGGGTGGCACCGCCTTCGTCAGGCATTTTCATAGTGTTTGACCCCCTTCAGAGGAGGCACTGGTCTCTGTTCAAATCAGAGGGAAGCCTGGGCAACCTTACCAATCCACCAAATAGGCGGGGCCCGATAAAAAGGGGCTAAGTAGGTCCTTCCTTAAGGAGGAAAGACTTGCACAACTCTGTTGATGGGCAGAGAAAGGGATCGCTTACTTGCACCGAAGTATGATGAGACGTATTGGTTACGTTAAAATGTCTAAGAAATCAACCAGCCTTGCTGTTATTGCAGAATCACCGCGGCCGTTCAGCTTCGTTCAAGGCTTCGAAGATTAATAAGAAATTCCATTTGGCTTTGGTCGAGGGTTCTGATATGTCACTCAGTCTTGGCCAAGGTTTCTGTTAATAAGAGATGCACTTCGGCTTTTGCCGAGGCTTTTGAGAGCCATTCGGGCATGGCGCGAGGAACTATAGAGCGTATACCTGGTGGCGCCATGGCGCAAGGAATATTGCTCAGCCCTGCCGAAGTTCGAGACTGTTTGGAGATCTCTTGGTTCGGCCGGGGCTTGTAAGCTACCCGAATCCGACTGAGACTTTTACACCGTTTGGCTCAGCCGGGGCTTATGAGCTGCCCGAATCCGGCCAAAGGCTTTTACGTCGTTTGGCTCAGCCGGGGCTTGTGAGCTGCCCGAATCTGGACAAAGGCTTTTACGTCACTTGGCTCGGTCGGGGCTTGTGAGCTGCTCGAATCCGATCAAAGGCTTTTACGTCATTTGGCTCGACCGGGGCTTGTGAGCTGCCCGAATCCAACCAAAGGATTTTACATCGCTTGGCTCGATCGGGCTTGTGAGCTGCCCGAATCTGGCCAAAGGCTTTTACGTCGCTTGGCTCGGCCAGGGCTTGTGAGCTGCCCGAATCTGGCTAAAGGCTTTTACATCATTTAGCTCGGCTGGGGCTTGTGAGCTACCTGAATCCGGCAAAGGCTTTTACGCCATTTGGCTCGGCCAGGGCTTGCGAGCTACCCGAATCCGGCCAAAGGCTTTTATGTCGCTTGGCTTGGTCGAGGCTTGTGAGCTGCCCAAATTCGGCCAAAGGCTTTTATGTCGCTTGGCTCGGCCGGGGCTTGTGAGCTGCCCGAATCCAGCCAAAGGCTTTTATGTCGTTTGGCTAGGCCGGGGCTTGTGAGCTACCCAAATCCGGCCAAAGGCTTTTATGTCGCTTGGGTCGGTCGGGGCTTGTGAACTGCCTGAATCTGGCCAAAGGCTTTTACGTCGCTTGGGTCAGCCGGGGCTTGTGAGCTGCCCGAATCCGGCCAAAGGCTTTTACGTCGTTTGTCTCGGCCGAGGCTTGTGAGCTGCCCGAATCCGGCCAAAGGCTTTTACGTCGTTTGGCTTGGCCGGGGCTTGTGAGCTGCCCGAATCCAGCCAAAGGCTTTTACGTCGTTTGGCTCAGCCGGGGCTTGTGAGCTACCCAAATCCGGCCAAAGGCTTTTACGTCACTTGGCTTGGCCGGGGCTTGTGAGCTGCCCGAATCCGGCCAAGGCTTTTATGTCGCTTGGCTCGGCCGGGGCTTGTGAGCTGCCCAAATCCGGCCAAAGGCTTTTACGTCGTTTGGCTCAGTCGAGGCTTGCGAGCTGCCCGAATTTGGCCAAAGGCTCGCAGATCACTTGGCTCCCAGCTGTACTAGAAGTGCTCGGCCATACCGAGTCTTTGTGGAACAGGACTTGGCCCAGCCGAGGTATGGAGATTTTCTGCTCAAGGAGGCGCTCGGTCATGCCGAGAATTGGTAAGCAACATTTGTTTTTCATTATGACTTTTCAAGAAAATGACTACAGCAATCATGCCGTGAATCACAGAAACAAGATATCAATACCATAAAAGGGGCAAGTCTATAGGAAGCGTACCTTATTGATGGTATATGCGGAGATTGTCCGAATTCGATGTCCGAGGAATATATTTCCCGTTCAGATTCTGAAGCTTGTAGGTACCGGGCCCGATGACTTCGCCACTTGATAGGGGCCTTCCCAGTTCGGAAATAGCTTTCCTTGTTCCAGCGGTTTGGAGACAGATGCTTTTCGAAGGACAAGATCGCCAGGCGAGAAAGATTTCCCTTTGACTCTGGAGGCGTGATAACGAGCCACTCTTTGCTGATAGGCAGCTACTCTGATCCGAGCTTTCTCTCTGATCTCCTCCACCAGGTCGAGGTTAGTGCAGAGCTGCTCGTCGTTAGCTTCCTCCGAGTAGTTTTCCACCAGCGGAGAGGGGAATCCTATCTCCACGGGAATGATGACTTCTATGCCAAAGGCCATCCGGAACGGGGTCTCGCCTGTGAAAACTCTCTGGGTGGTGCGGTAGGCCCATAGGACATGGTGAAGCTCGTCCGCCCATCTGCCTCGGGCTCTAGCAAGCCGAGCCTTGATCCCTTGGAGTAGGGTCCGATTGGTTACTTTGGCTTCTTCGTTGGCTTGCGGATGCCCGACTGATGTGAGGCGATGACAGATTCCATGCTCCTCACAGAACTCCCGAACTTAGGTTTATCAAACTGCTTGCCATTGTCGGTGATGATGTGTGTGGAGGCCAAAACGATAAATAATGGATCTCCACACGAAGTCCTTAGCCCGAGCTTCGGTTATCTAGGCAACTGCTTCAGCCTTGACCCCTTGGTGAAGTAGTCAATGGCGACAAATAAGAACTTTCTCTGTCCTGTGGCGAGGGGAAACAGGCCAAGAATGTCCATCCCCCACTTAGCAAAGGGCCAAGTAGAGGAAATAGGGACCAAGCTGGCGGAGGGAAGCCTCTGAATGTTAGAATGTCTCTGACAAAGGTGCAGGCTCGAACGAGATCATCAGCATCCTTTTGCATGATGGGCCAATAATACCCTGGCGCAGTACCTTATGGCATAAGGATCGTTTTCCCAGATGGTTGCCGTAAATTCCCTCATGTACCTCCGAAGGGCATAATCGGCCTTAGATGGGCGATGGCACTTAAGCAGCGGCATGGAGAAGGACCGCTTATATAGTTGGTCATCGATCAGCATATAATGAGTGGCCTGCAACTTCAGCTTTCTTGCTTCTTTTCGGTCGGCTGGGAGCGACCCTTCTTTAAGATACTTAAATATGGGATCGAACCAGGATGGTTGACCTTGACCTGCATCACTCGGTCAGCCTCCGCGATGCTGGGCTTTTCCAAAATCTCCAGGGGAAACTTTCGCTCGAAATCCATCGATCCCGTGGTTGCCAGCCGGGACAATAGGTCGGTGCGTGCATTCTCAGATCTGGGGATATGAATGACTTCAAATTTGGAGAAATGGGAAAGTAAGTCCCGCACCTCTTGAAGATACCGAATCTTGTTTGGCTCCCAGGCCTCAAACTCGCCCTGCATGTGACCGGCCACCAACTGAGAGTCGATAAAGGCATTCAGCTTCTTCACTTTAAGGTCTCAGGCAATTCGGAGTCCAGCTAGCAGAGCTTCATACTCGGCTTCATTATTGGAGGCTAGAAGGAGAAGCGGACCATATTCGAAGGTCGCCCCCTCTGGGCTGGTGAGGATTAAGCCAGCACCGGAGCCATTGGCATTGGATGATCCTTCAACGTGAAGCAGCCACAGGGGATTGGACCTCGGATGTTCAGAGGAGTCCGAAGCAGAGCCGTCCTCGGGATAGTGCATTCAAGGAGGAAATCGCTAGAACTTGGGCTTTGATGGTCGGGCGAGGTTGGTATCGGATGCCATGCTCGCTTAACTCGACAACCCATTTGGTCATTCTCCCTGATGTCTTCGGACGATGGACCACCGCTTTGATGGGTTGGTCGGTCAGGACCATCACAGAATATGCCTGAAAATACGATCGTAGCTTCCGAACCGACGTTATCAGGGCCAAAACCAACTTCTCGATCCGGATGTATCTTGTCTCGGGTCTTGGAGCAGTTTGCTGACATAATAGATCGGCTTTTGGGTCATGTTCTCTTCTCTGACTAATACTGAGCCAATTGCGCCTTCCAAAACTGCCAAGTATAAGAACAACATTTCCCCTAGATTCGGACTGCTGAGGAGGGGTGGAGAGCCGAGATACCTTTTGAGGTCCTCGAACGATTTCTACACTCGGAGACCATTGAAAATTCTTAGCTGATCGGAGAGCTTTGAAAAAAGGGAGGCATCTCTCAACTGACCGAGCCATGAAGCGGTTGAGGGCCGCGATCCTCCGGTCAGGCATGGACCTCCTTGATGGACGTTGGAGGCGCCATTTGCTGAAGGGCCTGGATCTTCTGCGGATTGGCCTCAATGCCTCGCTGGGAAACCATGAAGCCCAAAAACTTTCCAGAATTGACGCCGAAGGCGCACTTAGTCGGGTTGAGCTTCATCCAATATTTTGGAGTGTCGCAAAGCTCTCCAAGAGATCCTCAATGTGCTGGGATGCTTCTTTGCTTTTGACCAATATGTCGTCGACGTATACCTCCATGTTATGGCCAATCTGCTCCTTAAAGTCCTTGTTCACCAGCCTTTGGTAAGTAGCACATGCATTCTTCAGACCGAAAGGCATGACACGGTAACAATAAGTACCTTGGTCGGTTATGAAGGTGATTTTCTCTTCATCCTCGGGCGCCATTCGGATTTGGTTGTAGCTCGAATAGACGTCCATAAAGGCCAGCATCTGGTGACCCGAAGTAGCGTCCACAAGCTGGTAAATCCGAGGGAGAGGAAAGCTGTCCTTCGGGCATGCTTTGTTGAGGTCGGTGAAGTCGATGCAGATCCGCCACTTGCCATTCGACTTCTTCACCGTAACAACATTTGACAGCCAGCTAGGGTAGTTTACCTTCCGAATGAAATTCGCCTTGATAAGCTTGTCGACTTCTTCCTCAATAGCCTTCTGTCGCTCAGGGGTGAAGCTCCTTTTCTTCTGTTTGATGGGCCAGGAAATCTCATCCACATTAAGACGGTGAATGAGGTCGTCTGGGCTGATCCCCGGCATATCAGAAGCGGACCAGGCGAAGACATCAGCATTTTTCTGGAGAAAGTCGATCAGCTCCAGTCGATGTTTCCCTTTCAGTAGCGACCCGATCTTTACAGTTCGGTTGGGTAGGCTTCGTTCAGCGATGCCTCCTCTAGCTCTTCGGCTGGCTCCCCTCATTGCTCGGCAAAATCCTCCTAAGCGTCTAGCCCGTCAACTTCGGGCAGTTCGGACCAAAGGCTGGTGACAAAACATTGCTGAGCCACAGCTTGGCTTCCTCGAACTTCACCAACTCCCCCTTCGGTAGGGAACTTCATGACTAGATGCGGGATGGAGACGGCAGTCCCAAGAGACATCAGGCTGAGTCTTCCAAAGATTGCATTGTAGGGTGACTGAAGCTTGGTCACCATGAAATCTGTGTGAATAGTGGCAACGCGGGGCCAAGTTCCTGCCCGAACCGTCAAGGTCACTGCCCCATCTGGGGTAATATCACCGGTGAACCCCATTAGGGTGGAGTTCGTGGCTCGGAGGCTCTCCATGAGTAGCTTCATCTTCGCAAACACATCAAGGTACAGAACATTGACAGAGCTTCCACTATCAATAAGAATTCGGCTTACATCATAGTTGTTTAGATTGAGAGATACAACCAGCGCATCATCATGCGGGAACTGTATCTTCCGGAGGTCATCATCGGAGAAGGAGATCTCACCAGTCCGTGCTCTCTTTGGTGCCGAATCTTCTTCATCATCCCACCGGCCCGACGGACTACCGACTGCCTTGACCACATTGATGTGGTCAACAGCTGGAGGATTTGGAGGAGGAGGCTGCTGAGGCTCGGGCTGGCGGTCATCCCCATTCCTTGATTTGGGTGCTCTCCTAAATTGGTTCAGTTTGCCCCTCTGGATGAGCCTCTTAATTTCATTCTTCAGCTGCCAGCATTCTTCGATGTCGTGGCCATGGTCCCGGTGGTAGCGGTAGTACTTGGTGGGGTCTCTCCGGGTTGCATTACCTCAAAGAGGAGGCAGTCGAGGGAGTTGCGCTCTATCTCCATGAGGATCTGAGGTCTCGGCGCGGTGAGGGGAGTATAGCAGTCAAACCTTCGGGCCAGACTCCAAGTTCAGTCTCGAGGCAGCGGCGGAGGAGTTCTGCAGTGGCGAGGCAGGCTAGCGCGGCGGGGGGCTCGCTGCCTGTCTGAGCCCTTTGTCTCTTTCTTCTTCTCTGTTCGGCTCAGGCCGACCTCCTCGATTCTTCCACCCTAGCATATTTTGTTGGCCCAGATGGCAACCCAGAGGGGGGGGTGAATGGGTTCTTTAAAAAATTTGACCTTCTTTAAAAAAAATTATCTACTCTAAGACAAATGAAATTAATTGCAATGCAAATATAAAGCACAAACAAGGAGATAAAGATAGAGATAAAGAATGCACGACAACACAAGGATTTTATAGTGGTTCGGTGTATCCAACACCTACGTCCCTCCCAAGATTCACTTGGGTCCACACTATAACCAACTAGATTACAGCCGAGTTATTTTACAAGAGCACAACTCACAACTTATTGTTTTCCTCTGGGATCACAACGAACCCAGCCGGTTTTCCGGGCCACCAGCACAAAACCCTAAACTCAAGCTGATCTAGCTTGACCCGAGGTTAACAACCTCCACTAGTTCAATCCCCTTGATAGAACTAGTACAAACAAATATAAGAATGTTTTACAATGATTCACAGCTCCTTAGTTGAGCAAATATTCAAAATAAAGTAAACAAGTTTAGAAAAGCCTGTTTGGAGATGATTGAATTTGAGCTTTTCTTCTTTTCTTCTTTTCCTCTTCTCCCTTTGGAATGATGAATAAAGCCTCAGCTTTAATCCCTCACAGTCGTTGCAGTTGAGAAGATTGAAAATGAA